>JAODAL010009320.1:0-111652 GCA_025379985.1 Phyllomedusa bahiana | reverse complement strand
TTTTTAACAAAAACAGCAATCCTTGTAGCGAGACTACCCCTTTTTAAAGGCCATGCGAGCCAAAATGAAAAAAAAAAAAAAAATTAAGGGGACAAACCCCCTTTAAGTGGGGCTAACCATTTTTATATTCCTCTGTTATTTTTAGGGGCCCTCATTTTAACTGGCTCTATACTTTTTATAAAGAGCCCCAAGGGAAAAAATTTATTTGATCCTTTCCCCTTGTTTGTGTAAGTTTGCCCACTGACAAAGACTTGAATATCTAAAATTTTTTAAAGGAAAGAAAATTTTTAAACTTTGAGAAATTTAGAATATGCAAAATAAAAACCAAAAAAACCCACATTGTAAAAAAATTATATAAATGTATTTGCTTTTTTGGTTTTTTGAGAAATAAGTATTTGATCCCTCTGGCAAAACAAGACTTAATACTTTGGGGGGGGCAAACCCCTTTTTGGGCAAAGCACGGGCATTTCAGACTTTTTTTTTCCCCTTTCCTTTGGGCTTAAACAGTGGGGCCCGGGTGTTCCTTGGGTCATAGGCAGCATTTCATTCCCCCAACACGGCAAGGGGGGGGGGGGGGGGGTTTAATGCCAAAGAGCTCAATTTTTGTTTTCTCTGACCAAAACCCCCTTCCCCCAATCACTCACGAATAAATAAAAGGTTTTCCCTTTTGAAAAACTTCAGAGGGGCCGACACTTGCCCCTTCTTGGGGCAGGGGGGAAACCTTGGGCGGGGCACTGCAGGTTTTTAAAAAACATTTTTAAAAGGGTTTGTAATGGGGTTTAATCAATGGTTTTTTTAATGACTGTGGGCCCAGCGGGGCCTTTTGAGATCTTTAAAACAATTTTCCCCCTATGAAAGGTTTTGGGTTTTTGATCTCTCACCTTCCTCATGATTGAGGATACCCCATGGGGTGGATTTTGCATGATACCCCCCAGTCGAGGGTTGATTGCCGGGAAATTTTGTATTTCCTCCTTTTTCTTATTTATTGCCCCGGGCATTTCTCCTTTTTTCCCCCCAAGCGTTTTATTTTATGGTTTTGTGGGCCCATTCCAGTTTTGTGGGGACAATGATTTTGGCCCCTGACATCCTTAGAAAGCTTTTTTGGTTTTTTGCCCTTTTTTTTGTAGGGGGTTAGAGCCTAAAACCGTTTAATTGAGTCTGGGGGGACGAGTTTTTTTAAATAAAGGTGACTATGAAAGGGACAGCTTTTTTAAAAGGGAAAACCTGCCACATAGATTATGGCCCCCCGGGAATGAGGGCGGGAACAAGCTAGTGTCAGACCTGCTGTTTCCAGCGCTTTTTTCCCCTTTTTTCTGTAAGAGGGGCGGGAGTTTTCGAGTATTTAGGCCCAAAATTCTGCAGTTTTCAGCCGGAAAAAAGAGCCCAAAAGGATTTTAAAAACCCCGACCACCTGAGACTAGCCCCGCCCACCCAACTGTTTTAAACGTATTACTTTGAATAGGGGGGAAATTTGTGAAAAACGGGTCAGGGGGCGGGGATAACTGTTGGGGGGGGCGGGGCTATCATTTGTTCTTGAATAAAATTTGGGGCAGGGAAAGGGAACCTGTCACTTTGTTTATGCCCCCCTTGCTGAGGGGCAAAACAGGGATAGTGTCAGACCTGTGTTTCCAACGCTGTGTCTGCAAGTTTGGCTGTAGTTTTAGGCAATTACCCCTCAAATATTATTAAAGGGGGGCGGGTTTTTTACCCCTCCGCCCAAACCAAAAAAAAAAAAAAAGGGCCCAAAAAGGGGGCCCCCCACGTTATTAAACATGCTTCTCCCTATTCAAAATTTAATAGGTTTGTAAATTGAGGTGGGCGGGGTTTGCCCCCAGGTGGGCGGAGAAACCTAGATACTCGAAAATTGCTAGCTTGTTTTCCCTTTCCTAAAAGGGGGCTTTAATCTTGTGCAGGTTTTTTTAAAGGTTTTTTAAAACTCCCAGCATCTTACAGAAAAAGGGGGGGCCACAGGGGTTGGAAAACAGGGGGCCCTGACACTAGTTGTGCGGGCCTTTTGGGGAAAGGGGGGGGCACAACCTATGTGACGGGGGTTCCCTTTAATGCAGGTGGGCGGTTGATTGGACCCGCCCAAAAACGGGTCTGTGGGGCCAGAACTCTTAATGGTTAGTAGGGGATCAAATACTTATTTCAGCAAAACGCACATACATTTATATAATTTATTGAATCAGAATTTCTGGATTTTATTTTGGATATTCTATTTCTCAATGTTAAAATTAAGCAACCTTTAAAATTATAGATTGTTCATGTCTTTTGTCATTGGAAAACTTACACGCCTATCAGCAATGGGATCGAAACTATTATCTTCGTCCTTCATGCTCTATTGTCTGCACAATAAATATATGCATATAAAGCTATGCGGTTTTGCAATGTTTCTTCTACTATATTTGTATTTTTATTAGGAACCAAAAAAAGAGCAATGTCCAGAATTTTGCTTTATAATAAATTGAATTTAATAAAACTCTGTTTCCAGTTTTGTATAACATCAAACACATCATGAAGGGGCAGGTCTCATCATTGCAGCACTGAATACACGATTCCTTTCCAATGAAATGTCGTTGGCAATTTTAATTTATTGGACTGCCCACCGGAAGTGTAAAGAGCATCTGTTCCCGGCATCTCGGTGTAAGCTTATATATAGCATGGCTGTCCTGCTCAACATCACTTTATTGGTTCAATCTACATACTGTACAAACATGGCTGTGTTCGAAATGCTGCTGCTTTCCTGTTAGCTCTCAGGCTGTGTCTCCAGTGATACAGTGCATCACTTTTCTGTACAAGTTGAGGCCACATGTGTCTGTAGCAGTTGTGATGCTTGTGGGTTTACGTTATTTGACATATTTTACTTGACTTTGAAGGAGTAGTGTAACTGAAGCAGATGTTCATCAAAGTGTGAAATACTCAACTTCATAACAGTTTGGCTAGAGAATATACAAGGTGAGTTCCTTACATCATTTGCTGGCTGTCCGCTTGTTTGTGGCCAAAATATGCAAAGGTCTTCATTGTCTTGCAAGCACCTACACAGGGCTGCCATCATTTTTTGAAGTGGCCCGCTGATATGGTACAATGTAAGAATTGTTGGGGCTTGTAGTTTTGCAGGGCAAAGCGAAACCACTTTAAAACAGAAAATGCTTCTGCTTGGTTGCTAAAAAGGGAGGCTGCATACAGCACAAGAGGAAGCATGTGTACGATTAGCGTGGAAACAACACAGCAAAGATGAATGAAGACTATCATGGAAAGCCTATATCAATGCTTATTTTTTTTTTTTTTTTAGTTTGTCAATTAAATATTATTATTCACTTAGTTTTAGTTTTCAGTGATACTTCACTGCCAGGATTACACTGAAAGTTAACACCAATGTGTATAGATAACACAGGATCCACCAGTCACAATAGGAGATGTCACAGCTCTCCTTCTCACCCTCCCTGATCACAGAAACATCTTCCAGGTCACAGAGCATATGCCCAGACAACAAATGTCCTGTAGAAGTCTAGTGAGTCATATCCTGTTGCACCAGTGCTCCTATGGTCGGCACAGGCAGCTGCAGTAAAACATCTCTCTTCAATGCTATTAAAAGCAGCTTAACCCCTTAAGGACCCTTCGACTGTTTTTTTTTTTTTGGCTGACCATGTTTTCAGTTTATGGTCTACTACACTTACGTTTTTCCCTTCCTGTCGCCTTCTGAAAGCCATAACTTCTTTATTTTTCCACTACAATGACACTGAGGGCTTTTATTTTACCTGGACACGGGTTGGTTGAGATGTATAGGTGCTTATCTAATGTGTTATTCACTATAAACAATAGAATTGATACTGGGGAAAATTGTCAAAAAATTCAAGTGGGACAAAATGTGAAAAAAAATGTATTTTCGTCATGTTGCGGGGTTTTGGTTTTTATAGGCGGTCAATCTTCTAGTGAATAAAATGTTATCCTTATTCTACTAAGGTTGATTACGCATAGCCGGATCTATGTACGCAAACATTAGGGTATTTCCATTATGTTTTGGAGTACTCACGTAAAACAAAAATGGCAAACATTTTCTATTTAGACAATTTAGCCGCCACGGCGCCCAATTTTGTGGGCGACGCAATAACCTTTTTGTACTAACACCATACGGACCGTCAGTGAGGGGGCGGCATTTGTTTTTGGCGTGGCTGAATGTACTCTTTTATCGCTAGCAGTTTTAGAATGCATAGCATACTTTTTTTGATCATTTTTATTTACCATTTTTGAGTGCCAAGTTAAAAAGTGACCAAAAAACGTCAATTTGGCGTTTGGAAGTTTTTTTTCTTCTACGGTGTTCAGCGTACGGGGATAAATGGATGTTCATCAAAATTTTTTAGATCTGACTTTTTTGGATGTCGGCGATACCAAATATGTGTATGACTTTTTTATTATTTTAATGATTTTATTTGTAACATATGGGGAAAGGGGGGTGATTTGAACTTAAGTACTTTTTTTTGTACTTTAAAAACTTTATTTTTTCTTTTTATACTGTAACATGTTGAAGCCACCTAGGGTACTTGGACCAGCTTAGGTGGTGCAGGAAGCGATTGTTAATGCAACCACCTAAATGCAGTTGCATAAGGCTAATGCATTAGGGTGTACACAAGATGGCGCGGTTATCCCCACATTCCTGTCTGCAGGGACTAGGAAGTGGGGCTAGACCGCCAGGGTAAGTGAGTTGGAGCCTTCACAAGGCTCCCCGACCACCATGTCCGGAACTTCTTGGATCGCGCAGGGCTCGGCCTGATGACCGTACTAATCAGTGCGGCGGCACCAGATTCGCCTGTTCACATGCTTTCAGAACAAGTCGCGTGAGTCGCCGGGCGCTATCATTTGCCGCGCGTGGCCTGATGGGTAAAACAGCGCTCATTGTGGGCCGGAGTAACCACCGCTGCCGCACTGTTACTTCTGCGCAGGGTGTTTTTAGCACGGGCGATTTTTGCCGCTCAACACCTGGCGGCTGTGGCGGAGGAGGGGGGGGGTCGCGGCGGTGGCGATCGCCCCTGGCAAAGGCCGCTAGCGGCCCTGGTAGCGTACTCATATTACGGCCGACAATGTCGTCAAGTTTGTCCGTGGGGGAGTAATGTTAGGTTAAAGTGGTTGTCTCACATACATTTTAATCAGACTTCTATGTTTTGGCCTTGGTTTTATTTTGAATTCAGGGAAGCTGTTTACGTTTGGTTTTACTGGCTATTACTGATTCTAGCATGGTGACGAGCTGGCTGAGTCGACAAATAGGTCTCTTAACTATATGCGACGGCAGCACATGACAGCCTATCAGGTAGAGAGAAGCAAACAGGTCTGTAGGCTATAGCGATCCCAGCGGCTGACGGGGCCTGATCACAGGAGATAACTAAACATGTCCTGCATCTATAGCGATCCCTACAGTCGGCTGACAGCACTATCATGATAGATTGAACAGGTCTGTAGTAGGTCCCGCGGCAGGCCGCCTGTGCTATATTGCGCGCCGGCCGCCCATTAACTGCCACCCGCCGAGATGCGTTAGAGGTCCTAATGGGAGCCGCTAGCCAGTTCGCAGTAAGCTGATCGGGCTTTACGCGGCTTAGGACCTTGGTGACGCGCAGCGTGCGGGACTGCAACACTATGATGCGCTTCCGCGTGGAACTAGGCACATCATATTTTATTTATTCTTCAGCGAGCAGAGAGCTCCGCATGAGTACTCTGTGGCCGCAGTCAGGATGGGCGGCTCTGTGCGCGCCGGAGTGCACAGCCAAGATATAGCGGCATGCGCGACATCCAACGCTTGCCCGGCCAAGTGCACAGCGGACTGGTGACGTCGACGCCTGCTGAAGAAAAGACCCGGGAGGGCAAACCGACAGCGACAGCGAGGAGCAGTTCAGCGTAAGTGCAGTCAGGCTGTATTAGCTTTTATATTAGGGTCGCTATTCTCTGCTTGAGAGGTCTATAATCTACTGTTTATAACAGTGCAGGGAGGGGTGCTATATTATCCTAGTTTGTTATATTGTGTCATGAGCGAGGGGGGCTATTATCTTACTCGTTGATATTGGCAAGGAGGGGGGCTATATCTAACTGTTATATGTGGGCAGGGAGAGGGCTGATTATCTACTTAGTTTATAGATGTGCAGGGAAGGGGAGGCTATTATGCTACTGTTATATGTGCAGGAGGGGGGCTGTTATCTATTGTTACATTATGATGGCAGGGAGTGGGGCTTATTATCTATTGTTAATATGTGCAGGAGGGGGGGCTAATTATCTTATTGTTATATGTGCAGGGAGGGGGCTATTATCTATTGTTTATAATGTGCAGGGAGGGGCAGCTATTATCTACTGTTATATTGCAGGGATGGGGGTCTATATACTATTGTTTATTATGTGCAGGGAGGGACTGCTATTATCTACTGTTAATGATGTGCAGGGGGGGGGCTCTATCTACTGTAGTAATAGTGTGCGTACTGGAATGAGGGGGCTATTATCTAGTTGTTATATGTGCAGGGGAGGGATGCATTCATCATACTGTTATATGGTGCAGTTGGAGGGGGCTATATATCTATTGTTATATGTGCAGGGAGGGATCTAGTATCATATTGTTATATTGGTGGCAGGGAGGTGATGGCTATATATTCTAGCTGTTATATTAGTGGGCAGAGCGGGGGCTTTATCGTTACTGTCACTATGTGGCAGGGAGGGGGGGCTAGTTATGCTACTGTCCTATATGTGCATAGGTAGGTATGCTATTATCTACTAGTATACTGGCTCAGGAGGGGGCTATTATGCTACTTAATACATTTGGCAGGGAGGGAGCTATAATACTAGCCTAGCAATACTACGTGCTGTGAGGCCTATAAGCGCGCTAATATATATAACACGTGGCTGTGAGAGGCCTATAAGTCTTAACCGTAAATATATACTACAGTGCTGTAGGGCCTATACTAAGTTATCTATATACCTCTGGGGGACGCTAAACCTGCCATATCAGTATCCATGGCTGGGGGGGGGGGACCTAAACTTGGGCCTATATACCATGCTGGGTGATCCTATAACTGCCGTATATAACCTGCTATGGGGGACCTAAACCGCTATATACCTGGGCTGGGGGGTCCATGAACTTGCCTATAGTACCATGCTAGTGGGACCTAAACCTGCGCTGATGATACCTAAGCTGGGGGATCGGCATAACTTGCCTACTGAATACCTACTGGGGATCACATAACTCTGCCTATATACCTGCTGGGGGAACATATAAACTTGTACGACACCTACCTTTACTCGGGAGATATATAAATGTATTATAAGCCACCTTTCTAGGGGGGCGTATAACTTACTGGGGGACCGCTATTCACCTTACACTTGGGGGACACATAACTTACTGCGCTGTGAATGGCTCAGCATAATATCATGTCGTTAAGCTCCGGTTTGTTAAAGGTCCCTCAAGACAGCTCAGTGTGATAAGAGTTAGCAATACGATCCCTACGCGGTAACGTCCAGTCGGACGGCTTTTAAGACCCAGTTTTGTTAAGTCGCCTCAAGATCGATTAGTTAAGACCATTCAGCCATCGACTATGGATCCGGGGACTATCTGTAGCTATAGGCCGAGCCCAAGTGCTGCAGCCTACTCAGGAGAGAACAAACAGGTCTAGATAAGCTATAGAGAGCGCAGCAGGAACTAGATGCAGCCCGCATCACAAAAAGGGATATATCTAGGAATATTAGGACACTGCATAAATGGACACACATATTACAAAGTGACCTTGTTTTTACAAGATTTTTAATACAAAAACAATCCATACCATGAAGAAGAAAAATAAGTATCAATTATCTATATTAAAACAAGTAAGCCAAAAAATGTATAAGTTAGTTGAATAATACAGTTCCTTGTGAAAAAAAAATCCGTACTCTACCCCTACTTTGTTTACCTCTTGTATACCCCTTGAAGAACACGTATGATATCATGTAAGTGACTTTCAGATGAAATGTATTCATCCGGGGCCATCTAGTTAAAAAGAATAATACTTTTGTTTGTTGGTTGTCTCTTCAGGGCAGGAATAGATTTATAATCATGGGGCAAACTGCACTGCAACTTATTACGCATAATTTATCTTACCGTTCATCCTACCGCATTAATCTTAGATTTATTTCTATTTCACCACAGTGTATATACTGCGGCCGCATTATGATCAGGTGTCTTTGGAGCGCCGGTCTATCTAAGCACGGGGGCATCGTCCCCCCCGCCGGTGGCTGCCTGCCTCCGGCCCCCACCCGTGTGAGGGGGGGGGGGGGGGGGGGCATAGAACATTCATTGCAGCGGTCGGCTATCAATTATCCATGATCACGTTTTCTCCCAAGGCATATCAAGTATCGATCCGTATTGACGCACAATCGCGGCGAGACAAAACGCGTATCCTATAGGCCTCTTTATCGAACGCTAGAATTACCATTAAATCGCAGGCGGGCGTCATTTCAGCTCGCTATAAACTTGGCGAATACGGGCAGTCTGTGTGGGTTGTCGAGATATGCGCGAAGATGCGGCACCAAAAATCAGCGCGTGTGAACATAGGCCTTCAACCCTACAAAAATCTCGCTCTTACAGTATTAGCTTAGGACTTATTTACCATTGTATTATTTAATATCTATTGGATCTACTACGTGCTACGATTAATATGTATGCTTATTATCAATAGCACAATTATGTATGCTATCCAACTCTAGTATAGTTAGTATTAAGTGATTGCACTGTCATTTGTCACTTTACGGTGGTATTTTTTGGTCAATATTGGGATAGTAATCTGACAGTATTACTTTCTATTACTAAAAAAAACCACACATTTGATGTGTGATCTGATAAACATATCCTTCTATACTAAGGTAAAAAACAGAATCTCAATGTATTAGTCGAGAAACATTACATTACAATCTATAAGTAAAACAGAGTCCTATCGCTTTCCCGGACGATTGACTTATTTAAAATATATGTAAAATGTATATACATTTCAGATGGAGCAAACTGATGTGCAAAGTAAGTCTCTCACGACACCTACATGGTGCCATCTTCCCATAAAAAGAAATGTAATCAATCTTTAGAGCTATATCTTTTCCCTTGAATTTTTTCTTATAATGATTTATACACTTTCAGTGGAGTTAACTATGGTATCGCTGAAAAGGATCTCCACACACCTACATGTGCGGGTACTACTAATAAAGAATGTTACCCCTTTAGAGCTATATCTAGAGACTCTTATCGGGCCAGCCAGTACTCTACTCCAGGCTCTGACTAGTCCACAGGAGAGTAGGGGATATACCCGATGAACCCTGGGGCATGGTAAAAAGAGAAGCAGAGTTCAAGAGTCATGTGCACTATTTGCTGTCATCTACACTAGCTGTAGGGTGGGCCCCAAGAACTGGACCCACCCACTGGTGTCTGTGAGACACCTGTCCCCATCTGAAACTGGCTCTAACCTCTGCAACGATGAGGGGCAAACTCCCTGAAACAGCTGTCTGCAGATACAGAGGTGTAACTTAAAGCTGCTGGGTCCTAAGGCACAAAGTGAAATGAGGCCTTCATTTGTCTTTTACAATACTGGTGTCTTGAAGTGTGGCAGAAGGACTTTGGGCCCCCTCAGGCTGCAGGGCTCAGTAACTACCTCTGCAGTCCCTATAGCTCCACTCCTGTGCAGATAAATGTCTGGTTTGACTTTACCCCCAGTCCTATTGCAAAGCTCAATAAGTCAGATGTCACTTTGAGGAAGCGGCTGTAATTCCTAGGCAAGGTGGTCACTTGACTTCTAGCTTTTTGCTCCTTGGGCTATTTGTAATATAAGCAGTACAGTAATCGGTAAAATTTCAGTGGTAGGCATAACCGATTGGGCATAAAGTCTCCTCCACATCACCCCTATCATGGTGCACAGAATAGTCTCGGTTAGAAATATTGGAATGTTATCTACCCTTTTGAGCTACAGTGTAGGACCTCTCACCCGCAGCCAACGCGAGATACTCTGCACTGATGAGGAGCAAAGACCCTGAAGCAGGTGTCTGCAGATGACTATCTGGTTTGGCTTTTCAGTCATATTGCAAGTCTTAGAGATTCTGATGTGACTTGAGGAGCGTTATATACAATATGGACGCGTGTGCAGGATTCTTAGCTCTTTTACTCGCACGTTTATTTAATATATATGTAGCACTTTCAGTGAGCGAGCCATGGTGTATAAGTCTCCATATACACCTGACATGTGATCACTCTGCCATAATGAGGTACATTGCTTTTTGGTTTATATAGTATTGACAGCCCTCTAACACTATGAAGCTAACCCGTACAATTTGATCAGCTTTAGTCGTGTATGGGAGGTCATTGACTTGAATGCTTTACTATAAGAATCTGCATTTAATAAAGTCATGGGTATTTCGCAGAGTTTGCTGGTTTATTTGTGACATGCTATGCTATATATACTATATAGATAACTTTCCCTGCTGAGCATACACCGGGCAAGGCACGGAGGCATGAAGTTCAACACATTATACACAGCACAAATCATTGCGGATGAGGACATAAGCCCAGATATCTGGAATCATGATTCCTTGTACTGAAACATCAGGTTTATGGAAAGTGTATTTAGCAGCTAGCGAAATATATTGGACGGCAGATAAATCCCACTCTTATTCAGGTGTATTTTTCCCTTAAATACAACAAGCAGATTTAGCATGCTTTAGTGCTGAAGAAGTGGAAGGATTTATGGAGCGCTGCATTGCTTGTGTCGTGACTTTGAGGTACGTTGCAAAGTATATTTAGTCGTATGGGAAGGTTAAGGTCAGTGTAATTCCATTGCTGGAGCTGCATTTTTGTGGAGGAAGCAGAGAAGTAACAGAATTTAAGAAGGCCGTTTTCCTCATGACCGACCGAGAGTTACTTGAGTGGATCTTCTTTTAGACCTTGGAAGGGATCTGAAATGATATTGCTGAATCATGTTAAGATCGAACATTCATAGATGGGCTCATGCAGCATCAGCAAATATTTTACAACCCACAACACAACCAGGTTTTTTTTTTTTAAAGGCAAAATAAATAAATGAACACTGCAAAGGTTGTGGGTCCAGGGCGATAGCTGATATATAAACTCTCATAAAGAATCCATGAAGAATAGGAACCTTGCTCTAGATGCCTTGCCCTCTTTTCTACACATTAAATCATTTAAAGAGAGTTTCCAGCTATCACATCATTTTGCACTGAAGACCTCGACTAGAATGGCAATAATAATTATGTTTCGTTATACGGCGCCATCAGATTCAGCCTCGCTTCTGCATTCAGAAAGAGTACAAATTATGTAGCTTTAATCATTACCAAATTATATGGTGTGAAACAATCCTGTGAACCAGACTGCAGAAGGATCAAAAGTGGGAATTTTGGGGGTGTTTTTTGGGTGCTTGGACTGAGATGTCCTGATTTTGGAAGGAGTAATGTGGTAGGTGCATGGTGATAATTTTGTCCAGGAGACAAGTGTAACATGTGGCAGTCGAGGGGGAAAAGTGACGGCTATGAGTCCCATCTTTATCACTGTGGTTCTGATTGAGGCCCTGTTTCGTTTTACAGATTTCGCCATCAGCTTCAGCCTCGCTTTGCGATTCAAGAAGAAAAAAAATATGTAAAATGACAAGTTATAAGGTGGGACAATGCTGTGAACCAGACTGCAGAAGGATCAAAAGTGGGCATTTTGGGGGTGTTTTTGGTCTTGACTCTTTCACATGTCTCTAATTTGGGAAGGGGGGTAGATGTGTATGGTGGGTCTATTGTGATAGATTTTGTCCAGCGAGAGCAAAGTGTACCAACTGTGGCAAGTCGACCGGGGAAAAGTGACGGTCTATGAGTGCGCGATGTTATGTTCATCTTGATGTCATTACGTGGTTCTGATTGAGGCCTTGCTCTCTCATTTACCCCTTGGCTACACACATAACCGTGATGAGGGGCAGGGGCGCAGCAGTAGCAGTTGCTACCTCTAGGACTCTGCGTGCCGGATTGAGCCATAAGCCCCTTTCTGCCACACTAAAGAATGACTATGAACGAGTATTTATATAAATGTATGAGCATCTACGGTAAGACTGGGGAGGGGCCCAATTCCCTTTTGCTACTAGTGGCCATAAGAAGCTTGGAAGTTACCGCCATCTGAATGAGCGGCCCTTTCGAAATATGAAAGGATATCGCAGTCTCTGATCTTCGCCCCATGGACACGACCTGGAGTAAGCCCTATCATTGTGGTAGGTTTGAAAGGACTCTTCTGTGGCAGATTGAAAAAGATTTAAAAAGTTGTACCTGATGAAAAGAAATAAATAAGGAATTTGCTCCGTGCTACGGCACAATGTTACCACATTTTAAGCATGAAGGTATAAGATAAATGAAAACTGATTCCGCAAATACAGTTACTGTTTTAATTTTGCTCTTGTCAAGGGAGCTAAATAAGATTGAATCTAAGGCTGCTAGTCAGTATATGCAGCAAGTTCAATCTTAGGTTACCGACGACCTTCAGCCTGGCTACTCCAAAGTCTTATCTTAATTTGTTCTATATCTGCTGATTTTCTGACCAGAGGGAGTCACTTTCCCTGCATTGAAATCTTATCTATCTAGCTACACGGAGCCTGTTTATCTAAGGTAATGACAAAAGAAAACATAAAAGAATCAACACAACTGTAAAATAGATATATTTTATTGGTATGGAGTTCACCTTCTCCAATAACAAAGGACAAGTCATAAAGAACAGAAAAAAGTGATAATGACATACCACATCCAGACTGGAGTAGTGGTTAAACGCTGGCTAAGAACTACCCTGCAGCTGAACATTATCTAAAATAATCAAACTTAACCACAGGAGTAAACTAGAGAGGAAGTCAAAATAATACACGGGCCAATATGAGTTCGCATATTTAGCGCTGTATCTGGCACTTTTGCTTATGTTGTGTGTTGAGGCTCTTGCACACTGATCCGAAGCCTCTGCTACTTGGGGTCTTTACTATCTGGTGAGGTATATATATGCTTTTTGCTTGACTTTAGTACTACCTGTATGATATAATACATCAAATTTGCAATCAGCTGTCTATTACATATATGAGTATTATTGCTTTCAGTATCGTATTTCGCTAGCTGGGTGAGTTTTAGCAGCGTCTCCAGTTGGATGTGGATTATTATCACTTTTTATGTCTTTTATGACTTGTCCTTTGTTATTAATATATACCAATAAAATATATTTTTTCATAGTTGTGTTGGTTACTTTGTTGGTTTTGTGTATAGTTTGGGATTGTTTTCCAACACACGTGTATATGGTATCTCTTATATTTGTCCTTTAAAGTATTTTTAGGTTATTTTTAAGTTAATCCTTGGAGCTCTGTAGCCTTGTATATTACAGATTATAAAACTCTTGCACTCATATTTGTCCTGATGCACGCCGCGGTCCCCGCTCAAGACTGCGGGCCTGCTCGTGTCAGCACTGTCAGCCCTGACCCCGCTGCTGGTGTCTAGTCACCTCTCCTTTAGCCAATACATTGTGGGTGGCTACTAAAGGACATGATGGATTGGATACACCTGTGATCAAGTCAGCTTGTGTACAGCCTTTGGTTGTGTTATTTTAAATTACAGGGGCATAACTAGAATTAGTAAAACCCTCATAGCAACATGAGATTTTATGGTAATAGTCAATGCTTTATTCTTCTGTCTCTTCTTGGTTCTGTTTTACATAGTTTTTCATTGATGCCACTCCCTATGAGGCCTATCTGCAGATGGATAGTGAATCCTTTCGGTCATATGTGGAATTGGTTTATGGTTGTGCTGAGAAGCACAGTCTAAGGAGTGACTGATTTTCACCCCAAATTTTAGGACTTTAGGATACTCCCAAATCTCTACCCTTCAACAACAGGTGATGTCCGGGTATTCTGTACCGGAGAAGCGAGCAATAAGCATAGTCATGATGGATCATGGAAAATGGAGTTCAGTCAAGCAGAGGTCCAATCAAAAGTCAACTCGGGCAGTTTTGAATTGTGTCGAGATCCAAGCAAGGTTCAGGGCAGGTAGTATTCAGTCATGTTGGGATACAAGGTAAGGTCAACACTGATGGCAGATAAGAAGAATAGTTTGGTGAGTAGCCAGAAGAACCAAGAAGAACACTAATAGGGAATACTGTTACTGTTCACTAGGGACTAAGAACCTATATGTTTGACAATGGAAATATTAAGAAGTCTTTTGAAGTGCTGAAATCCTGACATAGAAGGGTGGAATTAGTGGCATTCAAGTAGGGTTGCTTCCTGGTCCTTTCTAATTTAAAGAGCTAGTCATCCCTTTAAGAAACAAGAATGGACACATTGGAAGTACCAAGTGGAAAGAAACTCAAAATAACCTGTTGCATGGAGCAGAATAAGAAGCTGGTCACCTTGGTGTCCTCAGATGCAAGCCGAGCCGGGATCCGGCTTGTGACAAAGACCCTAATTATGCTATATTAGATATCACAATATAAACCAAATTGACTCCAATCTGCACCATATTCAGAATCATTTTTGTTGATGTGGACTGAAAATGATCTCTACAATAACAATGTGTCCTCCTCGTGTTCTTAGCATCGCTGCTATTGTCCTTAATGCACAGACATCTCTTGAGGGACGGTTCTGCTGTGTAGATATCAATGAGGAAAACTCGTCACATTCTGCCAATACGTTCCTTGGAATATTAAATCCTCCATTTACAATTAGGCTGAATAGCAGTTTGAATGGGGGTCATTAACTTTATGACTCGTCTGACAACAAAAAAAGCCTTTCTCTTCCTAATTCATTTAAACAAGTATCTCCCTTGCTGCAAAACGTTACTAACCGAAAAGGATGTGAATTATGACCGGGGTGTCTTGGGAGCGCGGTTTCTTTGTGTTCTCGGCTGTTGACGTTTATGCCACTTTATGACTACATGTATTTTTAATATACCACACTACATTTAATATGGGATTCTGCTACACAGCACAAAAAATGACTGTGCCTTGGCGCCAGTCCCCAGACCTCGTACTCCCTTTCCTGAAGGGATTTAGGTTTCTAAGCTCCAAGATTAATCTGAGTAAATCAGAGACCCCTAATGTGTCCCTGCCGAGCCGAGAGGCAATGCATTTAACACTAATGTCTCCTTTTAAGTTGAACGCTCTTTATAGAAAATACATGAGTTCCTGCTGCTTCGTTTGTCAGCTTTGTACGTTGAGACCTGCCAAAGTGTCATCTCCTCTACGTAACATGGTTGGCCCAAGAATAGCTTATATCTAAAGAATATTCTACCGGCTTTATCAAACAAATAATATATATTATTATATATATATATTATATAATATATATGATATTTAAAATATATATATATATATATATATATATATATATTGTGGGTGTCAAGGATTAGCTACTACATTCACATTGGGATATATTAGATATATATTGTGGTTTACAGACCCCCAATCTGCCTCAATGGTATATATACCTATATACTGTTAACTTTGAAATGGTTATAAGGCCAGTAGAAGAAAGTCCACCCTCTATAGCAACCACATATACACTAGTAGGGGTGGCCATGCATGTATGGAGATAGCCAAGCCACTTAGACTCCATAAGCAAGAAATCAATCTATTCTCATTTGGATAGGAATGCTATTAGGAGACATGTGGTTCCTAGAGCTAAGCAGTGAATACACTACCCATATAATTGTTATGAGCCCCACTGCAAATTTTTCAAACTGTCTTTCCTCTTTATTAAATTTGGCATCCTGTGAAATGTTGCAACTGTTTTTAACACTAGAATATAGTTCCCTAGGTCATAGACATCTACTAAAAGAGATTTTCTCACCACAATGATTGTCTTTTTGCAATTAGGTAAAGGTAAATGAAGACTATTGACAAATACATTGCTTTGTTGATTTTGATTTTATCTATTGCTAGTGAACACAAGTTTCTCTAGGTTACCGACCACCTCTTCTTGCTATCTCTTATCTCACATTGCTCCAAGATGAAGTCAGTCAGTCCGACCATGGTGAGTCACTCCCTACTGAGTCTTACTTCTAGTACAGGAGTTTGTGTACCTAAGTTAATGACAATTTTTAAGCCTTAAAGCGCCGTAGCCTTGTATAATACAGTTTAAAAATGTTGAGCACTGCTGTCACCAATGTTGGACTGGTGTGCCTAAGGGCCTCAAGAAGAATTTCACTCTGGGGCCCACCTTACAGCTACTGTTTCCTGCCTTTTATACTCTGCCTCTTACTTTGTGCCTCTATTTCTCTGACTTTCTGCTTTTGTATATGCAATTTAAAAGAAAGTCCAGTCTGTCATATTCGGGGTCCCACCGTCGGATTCCCCTGTTCCCTTATGGGTCAGTCCAAGTGTAGCTGTCACTCTAATAGAATCAGCTAGGAATAGCAGAGCTGATATGCCAATAACTGCTACAGAACCACCCACAGCCTGAACAGAAAGTGTGAGCCTGAAGCTGCCGATGGTTCTGTAAAACAGCATTGTTAGAGAACCCCTTTAAAGAGTCATTCCATGTAATAGGTTGATCACTCCAGTCTAGACTGAGAATAAGGTTGTGGAGGCCTCCTAAATCCCCAAGATGGTGGAGGCTTCTGGGAATTTGTTCTTTGTAGCCACCCTATCATCTGGCCCAGATATTAAGTAATATAATAAAAGTACAGAATGAATGTATATAAACATCAATAAGATACTATGTGGGGAAGATTTATCAAGACTAGAGCAAGAGGAGTTACCCAAAGCAGCCAAGTACAGTTCTGCTTTCAGGTTGTAAAGGCTTTGGAAAAAAAAGGGGGAATGTGATTGGACATTTTAGGCGCACACTTCGCATTTCTTTTGTGCTAGTTTTTTTAAAAGTTTCCCCATTGTAGATTCATCACTTGAACATAAACTGTGAGTGGGAACAAACACTAACAAAATAATTGGTGGCATATTGTTCCTTTCCATATTAAAGCAAATTTTTTAAAGAGATGTATTTTAGGAGCATTAATCACACTTGTAAATTGTGAGGAACAAAAGGAGAAAACATTTTGATGAAAGCATTAGATGACGGCAACAGAACAACATGTATGAACGATACCTTCTGAGAAAGATCCTTCTAGTGTTAAAGGGGCGGCCTCCATGGATTGGATTTGTTTTTCCAGCACAATCCACAGATGCCTTATTGGATTCTTGGAGCCCAGCAGTGGAGTTTATTCTCGAGGCCCACCAGTGGAGTTGATTCTTGGGGCCACCAGTGGAGTTGATTCTTGGGGCCACCAGTGGAGTTAATTATTGGGGCCCACCAGTGGAGTTAATTCTTGGGGCCCACCAGTGGAGTTGATTCTCGGGGGCCCACCAGTGGAGTTGATTCTCGGGGGCCCACCAGTGGAGTTGATTCTCGGGGGCCCACCAGTGGAGTTGATTCTCGGGGCCCAGCAGTGTAATTGATTCTTGGCGCCCACCAGTGAAGATGATTCTTGGGGTCACCACTGGAGGTGATTGTTGGGGCCCACCATTGAAGTTGATTCTTGGGACCCAGCAGTGGAGTTGATTCTTGGGGCCACCAGTGGAGTTTATTCTTGGGGCCCACCAGTTGAGATGGTTCTTGGGACCTATCTTGCAGTTACTGTACATGACTCTTGTTTTCTTCGTCTCTTTCGCTGCACTTTTCCCTGAAAAGCAGCCCCAGACTTGCCATGCTCAAAGGTCACCATGACCAGGTGCCCAAAAGGGGTTTCACCTACTCCCCTGTACTGCAGTCTGAGCCAAGTCAACACCTTAAACTCTTTGCCATATTTCTCAAACCTTTCCTGAATAATTTTGCAATATAGCCGAGGTGTTATCCTGCTGAAAGAGGTCATTGCCTTTAGCGAATCCTGCTTTCATGAAGAGGTGAACTTGGTCTGTACAACGTTTAGGTTGGGAGTACCAGTACATGTCACAGTAACATCTACTTGATGTCAGGATCCCACAAAACTTGCCATTTTGGAGATGATTTGACCTAGTCATCTAGACATCAAAATGCGTTCACATGACAGCGTAAAAAGGGTTGTCTCACTACAAGGATTGCTTTTTATATTAAAGATCTTGCAAAAACAAGTCACTATGCTATATATCTTCTACCTATTCCTAGATATCCCCTCTTGCATGGGCTGCATCAGCTCCTCAGGTCGCTATAGCTACAGACCTGTTTGATCTCTCCTGATAGGCTGTCAGCACTGGTTGCTATATTTACAGACCTAGTGTCCTCAGCAGCTCATCATTGCAGGCTAGTAGAAGCCAGTAAACACCGAATTCAAAAAATGAAACGGAGAAGACAGGACTGAAGATAGATGAATCGATGTAGTGAGACAACCCTTTTAAGTGTGCAATCTATGAGGATCCTGTCTTTGAAATCATCATCATCCAAGTATTTGTTTCATGTTTAGTGCATGTGAATTTAGACGTCTTTCTTGGAGTTGATATTACAGGTGGTTTGCAGTCAGAAAGAGAGCAATTTGTACCTATCAGTTTTGGACGTGCATCTGCGTTAAAATCCACATGCAATACACGTACAAATGCGAGCGTGTATTGCATGAGGATTTTAGCAATTCCATTAACATCAATAGTAAATTTCAACACATTTTCCAAGTGGACTAAAGAAGGACCATCTTCAAAGTTTCTTTTATGGCACTATGGTTTTAAAAACCGTGCACTGAAAATACGCATCATATGAACTGCAACATGTATTTTCTATTGAGGTCAACGGGAATCATTTTCTTTCCAGTTTCAATGAGGATTTGGAGACAAAATCCACATGGAATCTGCCTAGAAATCCTTGACGTGTGAACCAGACTCGCTGAGCCAGCTCAAAGCGGTCAGCCAGCTCAAATTTTTCGGGCCACGCATACAATTTAAAACTACAGCAGAATAAGTATGGCTGTGCTTCTTACCCTGCCGACCAGTGACACAGCTTCAGAAGTCACATTGGTCGCACTTGCAACCGGACCTCTGATCCAGGGGGCCCACAGGCTCCCCTTGCAACACCGCAGCACAGCAGTCTATGTGACCCAGTGATGCAGCGATCGCAGCCACCACCTGCATATAGCTAGCTTTATGGCCTAGTAGACGCTGGAAGTGACGTCCTAGACTAAGCAGCCCGATAAGGTCACGCTGCTCACTCATGACACAGAGAAGAGGTGTTCAGATGGAAAAGTAAGTTGTTTTTTTTTAATAGGTGGCCCTATATAACTACCTAACTACGGGGAAGATGCCTTATATACCTAACTATTGGGGTGCTAATTACCTACAGTACTTACTAGAGTAGGCCCAACATACATATTTACATCCTAGGTGGGCCCTATACACCTACGTACTGAAGGGGGCCTGTATACCTACTTATCTACTGGGGAACAGTATATATTAACCTACTGGGGGCCCTTTATACCTACTAACTAGAGAGGGCCATACCTACCTACCTACCTATTGGGAGCCCTTTATACCTAACTACTGTGGAGTCCTATATACCTACCTACTAGAGTAGGCTCTACATACCTACCTACTGGGGATCCCTATATACATATTTACATACTAGGCTGGCCCTTAAAACCCACATACTGAAAGGGGCCTAAATACTGATCTACTTACAAGGGGGGATTATGTACGTCTATCTGGGAAACAATATGTACCTATTTATTGGGGAGGGGCTTCATGACCTCCTACATATTGGGGGGCCTACTGGGAGGACCTACCTTAAGGGGAGCCTTTTATACCTAACTATATACTGGGGGATCCTTTGTACATACCTATTAAGGGGCTATATATACCTACCTACTGGAAGGGCCCTATATACCTACCTACCTATTGAGACAGTCTATATAGGTACCTAATGGGGGATCATATACCTACTGTGGGGACCTTTATACTTAGCTGTCTACTGAGGGGGCATATAAACCTTTCTATCTACTGAGGGGGCCTATATACCCACTGATGAGCTACCTAATTGGGCATTATATACTTCATCACCTACTGAGTGGATCTGTAAACATACTGAGGGATCCTGTTTACCTACATTCTGAGGGTACCTATATAACTATCTACTGCGGGAGGCCTGTATACTTACTTGCCTAATGTGGGTTCTGTAAAGCTACCTCATAGGGACTTATCTATTTGCCTGTCTATCTAATGGGGGGCTTATCTACCTATATACCGAAGAGGGACTTCACTTACTTAGTAGGAAGAGTCTGCCACTTATCTGACTTCTCTTAATTTCAAATTTTTAGGGTCTAATGTACTTAAAAGGGGCATTTACCTTCCCACCTAATTTGGGGGGCTGTCTACTAAATGGGGCGTGTGCTTATCTACTGGTGGCACAAAGAGGGGCATTATAATTGGCTTTGGGCACTTTAGCTGTTTGAGGTACAATTACTGTGTGAGTAATCAAAGGGGACTCTATTACCATTTGTGGTGCTATGAATGAGGAGTTTTTACAGAGGTTGGAATTGATAAGGGTGTGTTGGAAAAGAGAGGAGTCTTGGATGTTCATGTGGTAAATTCTGCAGAATAGAAGACATCATTGTGCTCTGGGCTGAATGGAGATAAAAAGGAAAAAAAAAAAAGAACGACTCCCATCAGAAAAGACATCATGGAGGTTTGGGCCGGATGGAGAAGAAAAAGAGAAGAAAACAACTCCCATCAGATAAGGCGTCTCCTGGAAGTCTCTGGATGTCAGGGGTTATTTTGCTTCTAGGTTGGATCAGTGCTGTGCTCACTGTCATGTGGTGGTGATCTGACCAGTATATGGCAACTATATGGTGGTGTTGTAGACGATATCAGTGCTTGTATAGTGGCACTCCGGCCCCTGACCCTGTGATTAGGGGTTTCTCTGCACCACTTTTACTTTCTTGCTTGTGGTTATAGAGTTGTTTATTTTAGGAAGTGGCGAGGTGCATGACTGAGGGAAAATTTGCAGGTGGAGATAGTATTTGGACTGTTGGGGGTTTGTGCCAGAGCTGCTTTTCAGTTCCAGGCTGGCCCTGATATTATGGCTGATTGAAGTATATATTATGGAAAAAGATCCAGCACCAAGAAAAAAATCCATAAAACTTTTAATTTTTTTTATAACATTCATAAGATCCATATGTACATAGACAGAGCAAGATCCCAAAAATAGTGCAGTAGCGTCCATCTTGGGGAACCTCAGGAACAGCCCGCAGTCTGGGGTGACATATTCTTACTTACTATGTAGTAGCAGGGGCAGGGTTATCCCGGGTGAAGCAGGTGAGTACCATGACCCACGATTGAGAGAGGTAACCCAGTGCACAAAGGAGGAGAGAGCCAGGAGGGCTGCTCAGTCTGCACACAAATGGATCATGAGCCCGTCAATACACCAGACTACTGGCTCGCTGGCACTGTTGGGCTCCGCAGCAGGTATAGGGTAGTACTGCAGTGGTCAGCTCAACAATGCTGCTTATAAGGGGTATGCCATTAGCAGGTAGGATGAAACAACATGGTAAGTGCTGCGCAGGTAGGGTGTGTCTCTAAGCTCTCGCCGCAGGTCATGTGAAGTGACATAGTGACCTGGTTTCCTCCCGGGGGACTTGAACTCGACACCCGTGCAGTAGATGAAGTATGCTGAAGAATAAATGTTATAATTAAGCTGTAAATTCCATCTAGGGGTGGATCCTGGTGGATTGGATTTAGTAATTTAAAGGGAATGTTTCACAGAGCCACAGGCAGCTTCAGACCCACACTTTCTCATGTTCCTGGTTAGGCTGTGGGTTGTTCTAAAGCAATGATTAGCATATCAGCTTTGTATTCTCAGCTCTTCTTATTGCACTGACATGACTGCAGGAGCATTAATCTATAGTGCAAAAGGCTACAGAGCTCAGAGTAAACAATCAAAATTTAGGGTATGTTCACACGGCATAATTGGGGGGGGGGGGGAGAGGGGAGGCAGCCCGCTGGCCCCATAGACATTCTTTGCCGCTAGCAATCGACATGTCACTTATGCCCCCCACGGCGTATTGTACGCCCGGAGAGAGGAGGCGTAATCCATAGTTCTCTATGAGAACTGTGGATTACCGTAATGACTGGGACGTATCTCGCCCCGTATTGAGCGCAGTATGCCGCGAAATATGGGCCAAAATATGTCCCAATTTAAGCCGTGTGAACATAGCCTTAGAGATAACACATAACACATTCTGTTTTCAAGCTGCACTCTGTCCTTTTACAAAGGGTAGATAGTGACATCATTCCCTTCTCTCTGTCTAGTCAGGAAGGGAGTGCAGAATGGTAACCAGAGAAACCTGTGTGCACTCAGAGCAGATAAAATCTCTCTCATCTCCTGACGTGGGCAATACCAAAAGATGAATGAATTTAGAAAAAGTCTTGATTTAACGTTCCCAAAATATTGAAAGCAAATCTTTGTAGTGAGACAACCCCTTTAATAGCTATTACAAAAACAAAAATATGACTAAATAGGCTCACCCCACTTCTCAGCTGGATAGTTCTTGCAGTCCCATGTAAATGTATTTGGTAGGAAGTCGCACAGGTCCAAGGCCCACAGCTTCCAAGCCTCCATAAACTCCAAAATATATGAAGAATAGGGACAGGGATAGGACTGTAGGTTTGTTCTTAAGTTGAATTTGTATGCAAGTCGGAACAGGTTTATTTATTAAATATAACTCCAGCAGAAGAGTGTTTTTTTTTTTTTTAGCTTTGGATAGTTCAGAGAAGGGTTTTTAAATTTTTTTTACTGTCTGTGCCCCTGTTAAGAAGATTTCACCTCATTTTCACCTCATGTGCTGCTGTGGCATGCTGGAACTTGTCGTTCCATAGCTACTATCTGCAGTGGAAAATAGAACTACAAGTGCCAGCATTCCCCATAAGTCTCCATTTGTAAGTAGGGGACAGATGTAAGTTGGAACGGTGTAAGTCGGGGACTGCCTGTACTAAAGGACGTTTTCTTTATTGGAAAATTCTGTACATACAGGTGATGCAGTAAAATAGGCAGGTAAACGCAGACATTTCGGACAGCACTCTGCTTTGAAGAAGGACAGAGTACTGTCCAAAACGTCGGCGTTTCACCTGTATGTACAGAATTTTGCTATAAAGAAAATGTCTTTAGTATACGCTGGTCCATGTTTTTCATATATCTTGGACTTTAAAAGCTATTATCATCTTCACAATAAGTTTGATGTCTGCAGAGAGGCAGAAGAAACATTTTTAAATTAAGACTTATCACAATGTTGTTCTCATTTTTCATTTTATTGAAAAAAGTTTGGTTGCAAATGTAATGATCTGAATTAGAAAAATGGATTTTTGCAATGAAGATTTAATAAAAAAATTCATGCCAGTATATAACCGGATCTTATGTCAAAGCAGTGGGTAAAATGGGCAGCACTGTAAAGTTGGTTCCTGTTATGTAATAGACTATTGCTTTAAATCCCTGTTGGTGTGTTTACTTGATTTATTGTTGTATTTGTACACTACCATCTTACATTATCTACATAATTAATCACAAATGCAAGACATTAACACTAATTAGAAAAGACAGGGGTGATCTATATTTATTCTCTTAGAATGTTTTCAATGTAAAATTCTTCAAATTAAGTTGTATCACTCTCTAGGTTTTCACGCCTTGTAATTTCACTCCATGCTAGATTACTTATTTCTGAATAATCCCTGTAGCTAAATATTGTATTCATTTCAATGTTGTCTTAAGGCAGCAGTGAAGCTGTGTACTGCGCTAGCTGGTAAATTAAGACACCATCGCATGCTGTTCTGCACCCATAGGGCAAAACATTAGACAGAAATGCAACATCATTGAGATTCCTTCCATAGGTGTTTTGTGCAGGTGATAATCTGCATCTGTTTCTCATCTACGCTTTGTTAAAGTGACACTCCGGATCGAAAGTAAGGAACTGCAGCATAGCCGCATGTGGTAGTGGAGGGTACGTATGACAGGGGCAGGACATAGCATAGATTAATGGTGGACAGGAGAGATTTAATGCAGATTGTGGGGCAAACAATTATTCCTGGTTGTTTGTTGGGCCTGGGAATTGTTACCCAGCCTATTGGTTCATTCCTGTTGCCCGGGTCCACAGGATGGATGTTAGGCCTGGATGTTTAAAGGGGTTGTCTCACTATAGGAATGGCTTTTTATGTTAAAGATCTTGCAAACACAAGTCATTTTGCAATATGTGTCCATTAACAATGTCCTACCTATTCCTAGATATCCCCTCTTGTATGGGCCTTATCAGCTCCTCAGGCCGCTATAGCTACAGACCTGTGTGATCTCTCCTGATAGGCTGCCAGCACTGGTCACTATAGCTACAGACCTGTTTGATCTCTCCTTATAGGCTGCCAACACTGGTCACTATAGCTACAGACCTCTTCTATCTATCCTGATAGGCTGCCAGCACTGGTTGCTATAGCTACAGAGCTGTTTGATCTCTTCTGATAGGCTGCCAGCACTGGTCGCTATAGCTACAGACCTCTTCTATTTATCCTGATAGGCTGCCAGCACTGGTTGCTATAGCTACAGACCTGTTCAATCTCTCATGATAGGCTTCCAGCACTGGTTGCTATAGCTACAGACCTGTTTGATCTCTCCTTATAGGCTGCCAGCACTGGTCGCTATAACTACAGACCTGTTTGATCTCTCCTTATAGGCTGCCAGCACTGGTCGCTATAGCTACAGACCTCTTCTATCTATCCTGATAGGCTGCCAGCACTGGTTGCTATAGCTACAGACCTGTTCAGTCTCTCATGATAGGCTGCCAGCGCTGGTCGCTATAGTTACAGACCTGGCTTCTACTGCAGCCTAGTGGAAGCCAGTAAACACTCCCCTGAATTCAAAATGAAACCAAGAAAACAGGACTGAGGTAAGATGAATCAATGTAGTGAGACAACCCCTTTAAGGGTGCTTTCTCACCGTGCGGTTTTGTGGTGTTTTTGGTGCGTTTTTTTCACTTGCAGTACTGTACAGCAATTAAACTGCCTTTATTACCAGCGAGCTTCTTTCACTTATCTAAAGTGTTTTGAAAAATTGCAAGTGAGTAATCGAGTCATTCAGATACTAAACACAATAATTGATCACTCACTTGTAGCACCTTTCCAAACAGTGTAGATAAGTGAAAGAAGCTTGCTAGTAATAAAGGCAGTTTAATTGCTGTGCAACACTGCAAGTAACAAAATGCAACAAAACCGCACCGTGTGAAAGCATCCTAAGGGTGTGGCGGCTCCATTCCCATTCAATATCTCCAGCATGTAGATCCAGAAGAATTCACTTTTTTTAAACCTGGCGTTCTTTATCACGGGGAAGAGGGTTTTAATCATGTCGGACTGGGGGGTCTTGGGCCCACGGGGAATTTGATTTTGGGGGGCCCCCCAACTGTACAGAAAATTTTACCGGCCTCTGGGAAAAAAATGCGCCCATTTACCACAAAACGTTA
Organism: Phyllomedusa bahiana; assembly: GCA_025379985.1. Taxonomy (NCBI): domain Eukaryota; kingdom Metazoa; phylum Chordata; class Amphibia; order Anura; family Hylidae; genus Phyllomedusa; species Phyllomedusa bahiana. The sequence goes on along the minus strand of JAODAL010009320.1, from coordinate 86,218 downwards.
CAAAACAAACCCTGTATTGTGATACAATATCAAGTTAGTCACACATTTGCATCTAACATCATAGACACAAGGCTTAGGGCCCATCCATACCCCACCACCCACATACAAAAACCCCCACCACCCACATAAAAAATCCCCACCACCCACTACAAAACCCCCTCCACCCACATACAATACCTCCCTAAAACCCGCATACAAATCCCCCCACCCCATACAATACCCCCCTCCACCCGCATAAAATATCCCCCCCACCCACATACAATATCCCCCTCCACCCAAAAACAATAACCCCCTCCCCCCACATACATATCCCCCCCCCACCCACATAAAATTCCCCCTCCACCCCATACAATATCCCCTCCACCCCATAAAATATCCTCCTCCACCCACATACAATACCCCCTCCACCCAATACAAATCCCCCTCCACCCACTACAATATCTCCCCACCCACATACAATATCCCCCCCTCCACCCACATAACTATCCCCCTCCACCCACATACAAAACCCCCCTCCCCCACATAAAATACCCCCCCACCCCCACATACAAAACCCCCTCCACCCACATACAATACCCCCTCCACCCACAACAATACCCCCCCTCCACCCCAAACAATATCCCCCCCCCCGCAGACACATCCCCTCCACCCCATACAATATCCTCCTCCACTTTTCCCCCTTGGTCACGCCCCCACCAACTTCTAAAATAAACACCACAAGAAAGTAAAAGTCTAACTCCTATCAAGTCAGGGTTTCGCTCACTTTTAAAAACAGGATAAGTGAAAACGTTTGGCCACATACTATCCCAATAAAACCTACAACACCCCAATAGAACCACATAGGGACAGACCCAGCTCAGGTATAACCAACAACACCAATAAGACCACAAAAAGGGGTAAAAACCCACCACTCAGGTATAACCTACAACACCCCAAATAGAGACCACAAAGGTCAGACACCACCAGGTATAACCTACAACACCCTCCATATAGAAAAAAAACATAGGGGACAAACACCACTCAGTAAAACCTACAACACTGCCATATAGAGACCCTAGAGGTCAACACCAGCCAGGTAAAACCCTAAAACCCCTGCCATATAAGACCACATAAGGTCAACCCAGCTCGGTAAACCACAACACTGCCAAAAAGAGACCACATAAGGTCAGCCCCACTCAGGATAACCTACAAACTGCCATTTAAGACCACATAGATCAGACCCCACTCCAGGTAAAACCTAAAACCACCCCCCAATAAGACCACAAAGGTCGACCCCACTCAGGTTAAAACCACAACCCCACCATAAAGACCCAAAAGGCGACCCAGCTCAGGTTAACTACAACACCACCATTAGGACCACATAGAGGACAGACCCAGCTCAGAAAAACCTACAACACCATATAGAGACCACATAAAGGTCAGACACCACTCAGTAAAACCTACAACACCGCCAATAGAGACCACATGAGGTCAGAAAAACCAGCCGGGTAAACCTACAACACCTCCATAAAGAAAAACCACATGAGGACAGACACCAGTCAAATAACCACAACACGCCATATAGAGCCAATAGAGGTCAGAACCAGCTCAGGAAATAACCTACAACACTGCCATAAGAGACCACATAGAGGTCAGACACCACCGGGGTAAACCTCCCAACACTGCCAAAAAGACCACATAGAGGTCAGACCCCAGCTCAGGTATAACCTACAACACTGCCTTTTAGAGACCACAAGAGGTAGACCCCAGCTCAGGTATAACCTACAACACCACCAAAAAGGACCACAAAAGGGCAGACCCCACTCGTTAACCTACCCCACCTTTAATAAAACCCAAAGGGGTCAGACCCCACTCGGTATACCCTACAACACCACCATATAGAACCACATAGGGGTAAACCCCCCACTCGGGGTAAAACCAACAACACCCCCATATAGAGACCCCTAGGGGTCAACACTAGCTCAGGTAAACCAAAACAACACCTCCATATAGAACCACATAGATCAACACCAGCTCAGTATAACCTACAACCCCCGCCATATAGAGACCACATAGAGGCAGACACCAGCCAGGTATAACCTACAACACTCCCATATAAGACCACATAAGGTCAGACACCACTCAGGTATAACCTACAAACCGCCATATAGAACCACATAGGTCGACACCACTCTTACAACCTAAAACCTCCCATAAGAACCACATGGGGGTCAAAAACCAGCTCATATAACCTACAACACCACCATATAGAACCACATAGAGGTAGACACCACTCGGGTCATACCATTACAGTGAATAAGACTGATCCATATAGAATTAAAATAACCCCTGAAATCAGGGCTCACCAGAAATGTCAATCTGGAGTCGTTTTCTTTTTCCCCAGAGTTGTTTTTTTTCCCCTTTTTTCTTCTACATCCGTTTTTTCCCCACCCCCCATGAAGACTTGTCCCGGGCCCCAACTCACCCCCGCAAAATTAACACAAATCTTTAAATCCTTAATTTTCCAGCATCTCTTTACCCGTACAAACTTCCCAGGGGTGGGAGTGTGGGTACAACCATAACTTAGGTTACTAGGGAAAGTGGCAAATGAAGGCCCCAAGTAAAAGACAGGCCCTATTTAGGTAGGTAGAAACCCCCCCCGGATAAGTTGGGAGGCCCCAAACCCGCGGTTGGTGAAACCCAGCCACGGGTGGGAGGTAAATAGCCCCCCCGGGGGAAAACAGGGCCCTATTAGGCAAGTTTTAAAACTACAGTTAGGTTGGGGGAACCCCATTGGGGAGGGGTAGGTAGTGTTGGTGAGTCCCCAAATTTGTTTTCTGTAGGTGGTTTGCCCCCAGTTTGGTAAGCTGTAGGTATTAGGCCCCCTTTTAAAAAGGGTGCAACAGTTAGGGACCCCCTTTTGGTATATGCAAGCATTAGGGACCCCCTTTTGGTAGTAAACAGGGGTTTTTGGGGGTGCCCTTTAGTAGTAAACACAGTTAGAGTCCTTTAGCTAGTGTGCAGGTGTCAAAAGGGGCCCCCTTTACTGTTTGCAGATAGTCAAAAAGGGCCCCCTTTAGTAGTTTTAGGTGTAAAAGGCCCCCTTTTGCTAGTTTGTTGGTATTAGGGCCTCTTTTGCTAGTTTGTTGGATTAGGGCCCCTTAGCGTGTAGATAGTCAGCCCCCCTTAGTGTTTTAAATCGGGGCCTTTTAATTTCAGTCAGGCCCCCTTTAGTTTTTAAAATTTGGGCCCCCTTTTATTTTTATGCAGGCCTCCTTTAGTGTATACAGTTAGGGCCTCCTTTAGTGTAGTCAGGGCCCCCTTTAGAGTATATATTCAGGGCCCCATTTACAGTATATAGCCAGGGCCCCCTTTTGTTATAACCAGGCCCAATTTAGTGTAATAGCCAGGGGCCCCTTTACAGTATATACCAGGCCCCCCCTTTTCCCAATATAAGCCGGGCCCCCTTTACGTATATAGCCAGGGCCCCCGTTACATAATACCGGGGCCCCCTTTAGTGTATAAACCGGGGCCCCCTTTACAGTATATAGTCAGGGCCCCCCTTTACAGTATAACCAGGGCCCCCTTTGTTATAAGCCGGGGGCCCCCTTTTACAGTATAACCAGGGCCCTCTTTACAAAATAAGCTGGGGCCCCCAAATTTTAGTTAGAAAAAAAAAAAAAACACAATCACCTACTCCCCCCCTGCCGCTCCACTGCCGCTGGCTTCTACCGCCCTGCATGGGCGGGCGGTGTTGACGTCCCCGCCTTCCTACTCGCCTGGGGCCCCCGGCGCCGGGCGGGTTTTAAGCCTAATGCCTTGGGCCTTCAAGAGCGATCACGGGGGAGCGCAAGCGGGGCCTCTCCGCTGACACCGGGGGGCCCCCCCCGGGACCGGGGACATAAGCCCCCAATTTCCCGGGGCGGCTCTGGGCCTCGGGACGCGGGCCCAGGCTTCAGTGACCAGAGCCAAAGGGGCCCCCCCGGGGGAGCGACGGCACCCCCTCCGGGCCCCAGCAGCTTCCGGGGGCCCACCGGGGAATTAAACCAAACCCCCCGCCCATCCGGCCTGGATGAAATTTTCATAGCTCTCTGGAAAATTTTATCCAACACAGACAGTTCTTTGCCATTAGGGGTCATGTTGAATGTCCAGTGACTATTACATGAAAGTGATAACTCCAAATTAAATACACCAGAAATATTGTAACACTAACGAGATACATGACATTTTAGAGGAAAAATGCCAAATTGGGGCACAATTTGCCTTTTTACTTAAGAAACAAAAAATTTTAAAACTGTTAACAACGTAAAACGACTATTTTACATTGTATAAAAGTGTAATAAAATTAGGGTATTTCACTTTTGATTATTTTGCTGCGTATTCTGGCGTGCATTTCGCCGCGTGTTGTGCTTAATACCGGCAAGATTTTCGCCGAAATTTACGGTAATCCTAGCTCTCAAAGAGAACTATGGATTATGCTTTGTCCCCCCCCCCCCCCCGCTCAACGATCATATTGTAGGCCGGGGAGATAAGGTTGTCAATTATTTGCGCGCACTGCTAACACCAAGGACGGTGGGCGCCGGCCCCCCGTCCCTTTGGGGAAACGCGCTTCAGCGCACCCCCAAAACCACAGCTAGGGGGCGCGTACTTTTACTGCTGAAATTTACCCATGTGAATACCTTAGTATTGCCAAATGAAAAATATAATACAATATTTACAAAATTGTAAGGTGTACTCATTTTTTGCGAGATATGTAGTCGCATTTTTTTGTTAGACCTTATGATCCTGGCAATTACGGGCACCCCCGGGGTTACAAAGGGATAGGGACGTAATTTTTTCTTAAGTTGAAATTTATGAAAACGGAACAGGTTTTTTTAAATGTAACCCACAAAAAATTTTTTTTAGTTTTTGGATAGTACGGGGAACAGTTTTTACATTTTTTTTGTTTGTTTTGGCCCTTTTTTAGAAGATTTCACCTAACTTCTTATCTCATGTCCAGCTTGGCAGCGGACTTGTTACAGGGGCGTGACTCAGTTTGAATGTCAGCCCGCCCCAAAATCCCTTTTGAACTAGGGGACTATTAAGTAGGGGACTGCCTGTATTTTTTATGGGGATTCAGCACTCCCCTCCGCCATTGATACTTTTTCTCCTTTTTGAAGTATCATCCCATGTTAAATTTTTATACATTTGTTGCTATAATAAGGGCCGTTTTCATGGGAGTGTCCGGTTTTGGGGCCCGTCCCCACGGGCCCCGGGGGGGGGGGGGGTTTTGGGTTTTTCTCCGCGATGAGCGAGCCAGCCCCCCCCCCTCCCATTAGATCACAGTTCCCTCCGGAAACCGGACGGAAGATTTGCAAAGTTCAAGTTTTTGTCGCCGTCCCCCGGCGCAAAACCGCCGGGGGGAAAACCCCGGGAGTGGGGGCTGCTGCACGGGGTTTTCCATAGAGCACAATTTTGCTCATTTTTGGGGCCGGTTTTTTCAGGCGGTCTGAAAAACCGCAAACCGGTTTTAAAAACGGCCCCAAAAAACCCCTGCAGTGGGGGCATCCCTAATTGGCTTGTTGGGGGGTTATGTCTTAGCACTTTTTTTTGCTTTCTCATTCATGTCATTTTTTTGGTTACCAATTAATGGTTTTCGGGATTTGGAGAGTGGCCATTTTGGTATTGACTGTTTTTTTTTTTTGGTATAAGTAAATGTTTTTTGTTTGTTTTTTGTTTGTGTCAGATTTTGTATAATAACTATTTACTTCATTATATAGCTCACGTGCACTTGTGACCCTTTTTTCTTTCCCCCTCTGATTTTGCTTATTTATTTTAATGTCCGAGCTGCTTTAGGGCTTGTTCACACGGCGTTTTTGGATCGGTGTTGGATCCGAAAATCGCATCCAAAAACGCATTTTAATCGGGCCCCAAATTTATCAAACACGTATCCAAAAATGCAGCTGCATGTTTGGATTCATTTTTTTTTTCTGCAGAAAGGGTCGCATGCTATAGTTTATTATAGGGGCTCCGGGCTGCACTTTTTAACCAAAAATTGCATTCAATTTTGGAACGGGGCGAAAGACGGATCTGAAAGAAAAATAGACACGCAACTAATCACCTCGTCTAACGCCATGCGTATTTCAAAATTTAAAAGCAAATTTTTAAAACACATGGCTATTTGTTAGATACGTGTTTAGGTCTGGTTGGGGTCCGACAGATGGATTCAAACACGTATTTAAAAGCTTATGTTCACATGAACCCAACATGTTGTGTGAACATACTCTTAGGGCATGTCCCCAGGCAAAAGGCTTTTTCAGCCGGTTTGCGGTTTTTTAGACCGCCTGAAAAAACCCGCCGAAAATAGCACAATTGCTCTAGGAAAACCCGGCAGCACCCCCGCACGGTTTTCCCCGGGATTTTTTTTTCCCCGCGGGCCCAGCAAAAATGAGCATGTTCATTTTTCCTCCGGTTTCCGGGCGGAATCTACTCTCAATGTGAAGGGGAGGGGTTTTTTTCCCCCTTTCCCCTCACGCGGGAAAACCCCCCCCCCCCCCCCCACCGTGGCCGTGGGGCGGCCTCAAAACAGGATAAAAACCTGCCAGTTTTTGTCCTTGCGTGCAACGGGGGCCCTTTAAAATAAATTTTTCATTTTGGATAGGGTTTGGGGTGATTTTACCAAAACCCAAAATTTTAGGGCCCCAAGGAAGCCTGTGAGAAAATCGTGAAAACCAATCGGAATGATTCAGCCTTACCCACATTTTGAGGAACCAATTGGAAGCCTGTGGGAAAATCGTGAAAACCAATCGGAATGATTCAGCCTTACCCAAATTTTGGGGAACCAAATTTGGGAACCTTGAGAAAAAACGGAAAAACCCAACGGAAAAAGATTCACCTTTTACCCCCAAATTTTGGGGAACCAATTGGAAGCCTGTGGGAAAATCGTGAAAACCAATCGAAATCCTGCCTGACTGTTAGGATTCCGATAGGATTCCAAATTTTCTTATAGGCTGCCGAATTGTTGCTCAAAATTCAGACTGAATTGTCCCAATTGTCCCACAGCATTACCTTACAGCAATCAAGCAGCATCTCCCCCACATCATCCTACTATACTGTTCACAGTGCACTTACAATACACACTAATTTTTTTCCCCCATGTCCCCCTTTTTATAATCACTCAAAGGCGGGGAAAAAAACACACAAATCTCAGTATTCATTGTGTTCTGACGGCTTGTTGTAAAGGGTCAACAGTGCTATTAAGGACACTATACACATCATGTTCTTGGCACGTCCACATGTTTAAATACACCTTGTTAATTTACAGCAATATAATGTGTGAAATGTATCGGACCTCATTTATCTGAATCTGATGTGACAGCACAACCTGTCACTTTGTGTGATAGGATGATTAGTTACCGCTGACATCATGTCTCGGTCCCACTCATCAGAGTCCGCACTCGTCAGAGAGGCTTTTAACCTTTTTATTAAAATTATTTTTATAACGTTATGTATTAGGAAGTCATTTAATTTCTCCATCCTCTTGGTGTTTCTTAAAGGGGTATTCCCACCACAGAGTCTGATGTCATATTGCTAGGGTATGCTGTCAATGTCTGATAGGTACGGGTCCCACCTCAGAGTCTATAGTGGGAACTCCCCATTCATTTTTTGGGAGACGTTTGAAAAACCCTGACAATCAGTCATTGTTTTTGGGGGTTTTGTTTTTATGGATTTCATTGTACAGTATGGGTGACATGATAACTGAATTCTCTGGGTCATTACAATTACGGCAATATCAAATTTATATAGGTTTTCTATGTCTTACTACTGTTGCGCAATGAAACTTTAAAAAAACAAAACAAAACAGAATTTGTTTTTGTCTCCACAATCCAGAGTCATGACCTCATTATTTTTCCATCTATTTGATTTTAGGAGACCATGTTTTTTGCATGATGACTTGTAGCTTTGTAGTTTTAATTGGTATTATACGACTTTTTAATCACTTTTTATTCTGTTTTTTTGAAACGGAAAGATGAACAAAAGAGCAAATTCGGCATTTCTGTTTTAACATGGGAGAAATTACACAACAACTTTAAAGTTCAGTTTGTTATGGATGCAGGGAGATCAAATAGATGTATGTGTGGCTTAAAATAGCATTTTTTTAAAGAAAAACATGTTTTTTAACTTCGGATTTTTAATTTTAAAAACATTAAGAGCCTTATTTGTGAAAACTGTCTAGCACTGCTGCATCCATTGCGGTACCATCTTTATGTTACCATGATGGATACCTCAGACCTAGTCAATAATGAAGTGGCAACTCAGCCTTAGGGGGACATGTATGAACACTATCTAGGTCTAAGACTTTCTTTGTTGCCAATAGCAACCAATCAGAGCTCAAAGCAATCAATCAGAGTCCATAGCAACCCATCAGATCCCATAGCTACCAATCAGAGCTCATAGCAATCAATCAGAGCTCATAGCAACCAGAGCCCATAGCAACTGATCAGAGCTCATAGCAACCAATTAGAGCTCATGGCAATCAATCAGAGCTCATAGCAACCAGAGCCCATAGCAACCAATCAGAGCTCATAGCAACCGATCAGAGCTCAAAGCAACCAGAGCCCATAGCAACCAATCAGAGCCCCCAGCAACCAATTCGAGCTCATAGCAATCAATCAGAGCCAATAGCAACCAGAGCCCATAGCAATCGATCAGAGCTCATAGCAACCAATCAGAGCTCATAGCAACCAATCAGAGCTCACAGAAAACAAATCTTAAAGAGTAATGAAGCAACCGAATTCGAACCGCTGCTAGACCCAGCACACAGATCGCCTAGCTGTCAAGCTCGAATTCAGAAGCCCAAGGTCGAATGTACCAATTGGGAGCTCTGAATTGCAGTGTGTTCAGTTTCTGAATAGTTGACCTTTGCCATGGAAAGAAATAGTGCAGACTCTGTTGGTTTGCTATGTGACGCTTTGATTTGCTATGGGAACAAAGGACAGAATGCTTCCATGAAAAGACAGACCTCCAACATAGGTTCCAAATGTTAACTGATGTTTTGTAGTTGGGCGCCTACTTAGAGCGTATTCACAGGTACATACGGCTTTTGTTAATACTACTGTAATTAGGCGATGCGAAAGCCACACGCCAGTGCGCATCTAACTGTAATGAGAACTCCACTTGGTGCATTATGACAGGGGATTCATAAAGATGAGTGGCTTTATAGCAGTAAGGGTATATACTGTTTTTATTTTAATTATGGAAAAATACGCATGTGAACCTTTATACAACATGCCTAACTTGTAATAACCTCCTAGGCACTGACAATCCTGCGGGACACGACTATATCTCCGGACACCTGGATAGTCCTAGATATGTGACAGAACTGTCGCCTAGGGACAAACGACAATATGCTGGACAGACTCTGTCATAGGTACACCCAAAAGCTGGACAAAAGTATCCATGAGGAAACAAATTGACAGAACTGCTGAGGAATCAGAATATGCTACAATATGCTGTTAAAGAAAGACCCCAAAATGTGACACGTGACAGCAGAGGCCGAAATGTGACGGAACCGCTGGCTGAGACCCAGAAATGTCACAAAGCTGCTGGCGGAGGCTTTAGAACTGTCAAAGAAGGCTGCTGAAATTTGGCAGAACTGCTGTCCGAGGTTCAGATATGTGACACAATTGCCCATGGAAGCTCCGAAATGTGACAGAACTACTGTCCGAGGTTCTGATATGTGACACAATTGCCCTTGGAAGCACCAAAATGTGACAGAACGGCTGTCGGGGGTTCTGTTATGTGACGCAATTGCCCATGGAAGCTCCGAAATGTGACAGAAGCTGTCTGAGGTCTGATAGTGAGCAAATTGCATGAAGCACCGAAATGTGACAGAATACTGTCCGAGGTTCTGATATGTGACACAATTGCCTGTGGAAGCTCTGAAATGTGACAGAACTGCTGTCCGAGGTTCTGATATGTGAAACAATTGCCCATGGAAGCTCCGAAATGTGACAGAACTGCTGTCCGAGGTTCTGATATGTGACATAATTGCTCGTGGAAGCCCCGAAATGTGACAGAACTGCTGTCCGAGGTTCTGATATGTGACATAATTGCTCGTGGAAGCCCCGAAATGTGACAGAACTGCTGTCCGAGGTTCTGATATGTGACGCAATTGCCCATGGAAGCTCCGAAATGTGACAGAACTGCTGTCCGAGGTTCTGATATGTGACAGACCTACCAACAGAGGCTCCAAGCTGTTAAAACTGATGTGATATGTCAGTATGAACAGAGCCTGGCCCTACAGTACATTAACTATATAACCACCACATTAACCACATAATACCCCGCCGCGGCCGGGTATTGCTGAGAGGCCGCCGCGGGTCATCAGTGCTACTATTGCTGGTGAATTAGGCAGCGACGCGATGAACTCCGCTCACCGCGCCGCTGCCTCTCCTTGGCGCACACAGAGTAATAACTGTGCGGGCCCAGAGCTGACGGAGGAGGTCCAGGCGCTGGGCGGCATGACGTCATCACGCCACCAGCCCGGGAAGCTCTTAGATAGAAGATAGAGCGCGCTCGGCGGGAAGCAGGTAAGCAAGGTGAGTATTAGTGTTTGTTATTTTTAATTTTGGCCATAAAACATATACCTGCTTGTGGAAGCCCTATCTCTCTACCTGCCTGGGGACACACCTGACTATATACCTGCTGGGGACACACCTGACTATATACCTGCCTGGGGACACACCTGACTATATACCTGCCTGGGGACACACCTGACTATATACGTGCCTGGGGACGCATGTAACTATATATCTGCCTGGGGACACACCTGACTATATATCTGCCTGGGGACACACCTAACTATCTATATACCTGCCTGGGTACACACCTAACTATCTCTATACCTGCCTGGGGACACACCTAACTATATACCTTCCTGGGGACACACCTAACTATATATCTGCCTGGGGACACACCTAACTATCTCTATACCTGCCTGGGGACACACCTAACTATCTCTATATCTGCCTGGGGACACACCTAACTATCTCTATATCTGCCTGGGGACACACCTAACTATCTCTATACCTGCCTGGGGACACACCTAACTATATACCTGCCTGGGGACACACCTAACTATCTCTATATACCCGCCCGGGGACACACCTAACTATATATCTGCCTGGGGACACACCTAACTATCTCTATACCTGCCTGGGGAAACACCAAACTATATATCTGCCTGGGGACACACCTAACTATCTCTATACCTACCTGGGGACACACCTAACTATCTAGATAACTGCCTGGGGACCGACCTGACTATCTGTATACCTACCTGGGGACACACCTAACTATCTCTATACCTGCCTGGGGACACACCTAACTATCTATATACCTGCCTGGGGACACACCTAACTATCTATATACCTGCCTGGGGACACACCTAACTATCTCAATACCTGCCTGGGGACACACCTAACTATCTCTATACCTGCCTGTGAGGAGCCCTAATTATCTATATACCTGCCTGTGGGAAGCCCTAACTATATACCTGCCTGTGTGGAGCTTTAACTATATACCTGCCTGTATGGAGGCCTAACTAGCTATATACCTGCCTGTGTGAAGCTTTAACTATATACCTGCCTGTATGGAGCCCTAACTAACTAGATACCTGCCTGAGGGGAGCTGTACCTATCTATATACCTGCCTGAGGGGAGCTGTAACTATCTATATTCTTGCCTCAGGGGAGCTGTACCTATCTCTATTCTTGCCTCAGGGGAGCTGTACCTATCTATATACCTGCCTGAGGGGAGCTGTAACTATCTATATACTTGCCTGAGGGGAGCTATATCTATCTATATACCTGCCTGAGGGGAGCTATATCTATCTATATACCTGCCTGAGGGGAGCTATATCTATCTATATACCTGCCTGAGGGGGGCTGTACCTATCTATACACCTGCCTGAGGGGAGCTTTACCTATCTGTATATCTGCCTGAGGGGAGCTGTACCTATCTATATACCTGCCTGAGGGGAGCTGTACCTATCTATATACCTGCCTGCCTGCGGGTACCTATATCTATATACCTGACTGAATGGAGCTGTATATAAATGCCAGACTGAGGGGACATACATCTACATACCTACCTTACTGAGGAGAGCTGTATATACCTGCCTTACTGTGTACCATGAGTATATATGCAGGTATATAGATACATCCCCCAGTAAGTTTCCACAAAAATAATCCCCCAAAAACAAATTTTTCCCCGTTCATCCTATGTTTTTTTTAGTCCGGCCCCCCAAAACCATTGCACTTTCTCATGCGGCCCCATGGGAAAATTAATTGCCCACCCCTGTACTAGGGGGTTATAGAAGTTCTCAGGAATCAGGAAACAGTGCCACACTTCTGTACTAATGTGTCTGGTATTGCACGCCATTCAAATTTAAATGAATACCTGCAATACCAGACACAGCCTATGAACAGGAGAGGCGCTGTTTTTAACACCATTTGTGCAAGTTACCTTAGTATAAAGCATCGCTGTCTCAAGACCTTGTGACCTTCTCTCTGCCATGCCGTTAAGATTTAATAATCCAAACTCCACACACCTATATGGTGCTCTCACCAAGGAGAGATATTCCCCTTTCTGAGCCACTCATTGCCACCCACCCAGCCAACCAGTATTGCTTTGCTCTGCACTAATCAGGGGAAAACCCCAAAACCGCTGTCGGTAGAGGGATGATACTGGCTTGGCTAATATCCCTTTTGCTCTCTAAACATTTGGTGAGTTGGAAGCAAATTGAGGATTTGTTACATCCAATAGCCGCTTGAGCCTCTCATATCCTTTCCAATGGTGCCTTGTGATATGCAGATGCTTAGTGGAGGACAAAAAGGCAATTCCAAACTCCACACACCTATATGGTGCTATCCCCAAGGAGAGATATTACCCTTTCTGAGCCACTCATTGCTCCCACCCAGCCAGCCAGTATTGCCCTGCTCTGCACTGATGAGGGGCAAAACCCCAAAACAGCTGTCTGTAGAGGGATTATACTGGCTTGGCTAATATCCCTTTTTGCTCTCTAAAGATTCAGCAAGTCGGAAGCAAATTGAGGATTTGTTACATCCAATAGAGGATGCTTGAGCTTCTCATCTCCTTTCCCCTAGTGCCTTGTGATATGCAGATGCTTAGTGGAGGGCAAAAAGGCAATTCAAAACGCCACACACCTATATGGTGCTATCCCCAAGGAGAGATATTACCCTTTCTAAGAATTGGATAATGAATGCAAGATTATTGCAATTTTCATTCTCCCCAATAGGAAAGGTTTAACGGGGTGTTCCCACCACAGACATTGATAGTGTATGGATTGCATATACCATCAATGTCCGATTGCAGCAGGTGTCACCTATGGGACTCGCACTTTACTCCAGAAGGAGCCCCGAACTTTCATCGTTACTCTCCCATTAGAATGAATGGGAGTTCAGAGTGCAGCCAAGCGCACCACTTGCTTTACTTGAAAACATTGATTTTAATAGAAATTGTTGGGCTCATTCTTAAGATAGTTCGGGTCCCACAAGTGGGAACTGCACCTGTCAGACATTGATGGCATAACCTATCCATAAGCCATCAATGTCTATGGTGGGAACGCCCTTTTAACCCTTAACGACCAGGCACTGTCTTTTGACGTCGGCTGGTGCGGGTCGTTCGTCTAAAGCGACGTCTTTTGGCGTCGCTGTAGACTTCGGGGTTTGCGGCGCCTCGCGCCGAAAACTGCCGCTGGGATCTGGGCTGTACTCCCACAGCCCGAACCCGGGTCATCTCCTGCGAGCATCGGGGAGCAGGGGAAACCTCTGCAACCCGATGCTTTAACCCTTTAACACCCGGTGACCCGACAGAGCTCGGGGAACGGCTGCACAGTCAGCCCTGGGGAACTAGAGTGGCCCCAGAGCTGTCTGGGTATGAAGCCAGTGACCAGGACACACTGTGTGCTGCCCTGATCACTGCCTGTGTCAAAGTGACACAGATTTGAATGTATTAGCCTATATGAATATGCTAATACATTACTAAGTGTTTAAAAAAAATGTAAGACAGTTCTCCCTTCATGGGATTAAAAAAAATATATATATATATATAAAGTGTAAAAAAAATGAATACAAAAATAAATAATAAAATAAAAATAAATATTTAATAAAAAATAATTGTGCATACATTACACACAAAAAAACATATACACATATTAGGTATCCACACGAACGTAATAACCTGCAGAATTAATCTAACAAGTTATTAAGTGTGAAATGTGAATGGTGTAAAAAAAAATGTAAAAAAATAAAATTAAAAAAAAATTAACAAAAAATTCTGCAATAATTTCTAAGTGAACTTAAACTATTCCCCCATAAAGTACAATTTGTCCGGAATAAAACGAGGCCTCATCCAACTGCGTCATTGAAAAAATAAAACAGTTACAACTGTTGAAACGTAAGGGGGCAAAAACTAAAAAAAATTTCTGGTCATTAACTACTTTTCAGGCCTGGAGCTTAAGGGGTTAAGGCTAATTAGAAAGGTTTTCTATTGTTTCTTATCGTAGTGATTGAAAAGACACAAATAGAAATAAATTCCGACTTGTGATAGGAAATTTCTTTTACAAAGGTAAGTTATGTTCAGGCATTTGGAATTGATATACTAAATAAACCTTTTGCTAAAGGGGAGGTTTTGAAATAATGCATGGCTGATGGTGCCAGCGTCTCCCGCGGATGGCAGGAAGAATTGAGATACTTAGTTTGTCACTTTGAAATATTACTTGTAGCACCAAAGTGATTGATGAGGACATGGCTTCCAAGTGGAACATGGAGGCAGACAGCAATATTTTGCATTTGTTTTCTCATTTGAACAGGGCTGACATTATAGAGAATGCAGTGATCACTTGTGTGTATAGAAGAGGGAAGGGGCCATGATGAACGGGGGAAGCGAAAAGCCTTCCTGTTATTTTTTATTATTATTATTATTTCCCATTTTCGGTAAAGCAGCAACATATTTTTTAGGTTGGGCTCATTGTCTATGTCGGAGGTATCTGTCGGGGTACTGAGACAAGAGGGACTCTGACAGATAGCACAACGTATACTACAGCCATCAATAGAATAAACAGATCCCTATTTAGATTATATTTGCACCATTTGTCAAACACACACGATTTCTGTGTGGGACATGATCTAATATGCTTCAGTGTACCGAGCAAAAAGCATATTCAGCTTGGAAATAGAACAAACTTCATCCAAATATTACTACATTTGTTCTATTAATGTCTATGGGATACGTTGGTGTATGCATTGTGGTACCTTTTGTATGCTACCATGACGGATATCTCAGACCTAGTCAATAATAAAGTGAGAACTCAGCCTTAGGGGGACATGTATGAAAATGATCTAGGTCTAGGACTTTCTTTGTTTCTCATAGCAACCAATCAGAGCCCATAACAAAAAATCAGAGCTCATAGCAACCAATTAAAGCCCATAGCAACCAATCAATGCCCACAGCAACCAATCAGAGCTCATAGCAACCAATCAGATCCCAGAACTCAGCCTTGGAGGAAATGTATGAAAACTGTCTAGATCTAAGTCTTTCTGTGTTGCTCATAGCAACCAATCAGCGCTAAAAGCAACGAATCAGAGCCCATAGTAACCAATCAGAGCCCTTAGCAACCAATCAAATCCCATGACAACCAATCAGAGCCCATAGCAGTCAATCAGATCCCATGGCAACCAATCAGATCCCATAGCAGCCAATCAGATCCCATGGCAACCAATCAGAGCCCATAGCAGCCAATCAGATCCTATAGCAACCGGTCAGAGCTTGTAGCAACCAATCAGATTCCATAGCAACCAATCAGATACTATAGCAACTGATCAGAGCTTGTAGCAACCAATCAGATCCCATAGCAACCGGTCAGAGCTTGTAGCAACCAATCAGATCCCATAACAACTGGTCAGAGCTTGTAGCAACCAATCAGATCCCATAGCAACATATCAGAGCTTGTAGCAACCAATCAGAGATCCCCGTTAATTTTTTTCAGAGCACTATATGAAATGAAAGGGGAGTGATGATTGGTTGCTATGGGCAACAAAGAAAGTCTTAGAGACAGTTTTCATACATTTGGCCTTTAGTGTTGCATGTACTGGGCTTCATTTATGAAAACTGTCTCAGAGTAAGGGTGTGCCGCTATATGCCTGCTGTAGGAAGGTATGTGCTGGCCAGTGCGTACTTCACACAGCACTTTGGCCCAGCCCCCATTCACCACCTCTTTCCCTGCTGCGTAAACACCAGCAAGAAGTGGCATGTCATCGTGGAATACGCAGTAAAATCATAGAAACTCAATGACTGCTATGATTTTACTGTAATTGCGGGCTCATGATTTAATTGTGCTGCAATATACCCAAAGTACATCCCGCCAGCTATAATTAAGGGCTATATGGCTGAAATGCGTTAGCGGTCCTTTTATGCTGTGATGTGCCGTGTTTTTTTTAATTACTTTACCATTAAAGGAAGACTCTGATTTTAAAGATTGATGGATCATCATGTCACTTTCTATATATTACGCTCCACCATTACACTGTGTGAACATACCCAAAAACTGTCCTTGTTGCTTGTAGCAACCAACATCAGCTACACTTCCATTTTTATAGAGCAGTAAAATAAATAAAGGCTGAGCTCTGATCGGTTACCATGAGCTCTGATTGTTTCCTATGGGCACGCTATTGAGTCCCACAGGAAATGCGTACGTGGCCAGGAAATAGAGCAATCCTAGTCCATGCCGGGCTATGTCTGCTCTATTATTTTCTATGGGCCTGCCGTGGCTGTGTGTGATAAACTGCTAGAGTACCTCAACGTAGTCACAAACATAGTGTGAACCCATCCTAGGCCGTGTTCATACGGCTTATTTCGGCGCGGATTGGCGCCGTACTGTGCGCCGGATTTGTGCTGCAGTACGGCGCCAATCTGTCGCAGTAATTACGGTAACCACCGTTCTCAAAAGAGAACAGTGGATTCCGTCGCTCCTACCCGCTCGGCCGAATCCGCCGGGCGGGGAGAAAGTGACATGCACATTATCCAGGCGCAATACGCGCCGTGGATAATGTAAGTCAATGGGGCCGGCGGGCAGCGCTCCCGCCCCCCCCCCCCCCCCCACTTTTTCAAGATGGAATTGCGAGCGCAATCGCTCCCAATTCCGTCTGGAATAAGCCGTGTGAACACGGCCTTTACTGTTAGGCGGTTCACAACGGCTTATTCCCGACGGATTTGTGAGCCGGATTGCGTTTCACAAATCCGGCGTTAATAAGGGGCTGGACGGGGGCGGGGCCGGAGCGCGGCGGGGGCGCCGCTCCCTAGCACCATAGACAATGCATTGTTTACGACGTGTACGCGCCGTAAATAATGTTCATGTCACTTTCTCCCCCCCTCGGCGAATTCGGCGAGCGGGGGGGGAGCGACGGAAATCCACTGTTCTCTATGAGAGCAGTGGATTACCGTAATTACTGCGGACGGATTGGCGCCGTACTGCAGCGCAAATCCAGGCGGAGTATGGCGCCAATCGCGGAAAAAAGCCTTTGGTGAACGAGGCCTTAGGGTACGTTCACATGGCGTCTTGCGTCCGTGTGAATGTAAAGAACGGCGACGAACCCGGCAGGATACTTTTCTATTTAACTTTACTGATAAAGAGTGAATACAAACAGTTCACAAGAGGTATTATTAAACAGGTATGTGATAAGTCTTTCAATCTCTTCGTGGTCTCTCTTCGGCGGCAAGCCTGCACGTGGGGGAGACTCCCTCTCCCAAAATGCTTGTTCTGAGACCAACCAGCAGCTCTTCTATTAGGACACTTGTAGAGGCACTGGTAAACCTTTCTAGTCTGATGTGTAAAAAACAGCACCACCAAACCTCTTCACAGAGCAGGGAGACAAAACTCCCAGCCTCCTCCCTTTTCTCTACCAGACCTCTCTGGCTCCCAACTCCTCCCTTTCCCCTCTTTCCTGGTCCCTGTGTCCCCTCAAAACATTTCCCCCTGTAATCAGGCAACTACCACACTTAAATCTCAAATATTCGGGCGCCATCTACTGTTTGAGTGGACTTACTACACCCCCTTGTTACACCTCGTCCCCAGGGCTTAAGGGTTGCCGTCCCGGTAACCTGAGTTTTTCACCCACATATTCTTCTATAACGGCTTGGCTTTTCTGCCAAAGTTGGAACGTTGGGAGTGCCGTATCTGTGTGGGCTCAGGTCCCGGTAAAACCCTCTGGGTCTGCAGGAGGCACACTTGACCTTGATTCCAACGGGTGGTGGATTATCCATTGGGGGAAGCAACCACTCCCTCGTCAATATCGGGGGGGCACCTCGAGGGAGTTGGGGCACTCTTTGAGGGCAGGCGCTTGGCTACAAAAGTACATGGTCCTACAGGTTCCGATGCAACATTCTGGTCGGCCCTTGCCCCCCTTCCGGCCTTACCCTCAAAGATGGGTATATTCGGGTTGGGTTTTGGCGGATCACTTCGTAGGCCAGTGGTTCCACATCGCCAACATAGTTTTACTTTTCCCGGGCCGACTTGTTCCTTACCATTACTCGTTTCTCCACGGTGCAAAGGAAGCTCTCTCAATCTCTGATTCACTGCCAACTCGCGGGGAGTCATCCGGCAGAGCAACCAGGTCATAAATTTCTGCACCTTTCTGCGATGATCTCCCATCCAAGATTGGGGAGTCCATTTTGGGGTTCTTCCCCCTCACTCGGGGTCATCATGAGGCTGAATGGGCATCTTCCATTTCTTCCGAACATCAGCATGAAAGGTGAATATCCCGTGGTGGAGTGTATTGTATTATTATAGACCCACACCAGCTCAGCCACAAAGTCCGGCCACCTCTCCCTTTTTGTCTTCCTTCTAAGGTCCGTAACATTTGCAGCAAGGTTCTGTTCATGTGCTCGCAAGCGCCTTTTCCCTTTGTGGGTGGTAGGGAGTGGTCCGTGTCTTCCTGATTTGGTAGAGACGACACAGTTCTTCGATCACCTTACCCTCAAAGCAGGCCCCCTGATCGGAATGTAGCTGATTGGGGCAGCCGTACATTAGAATGAAATTCTTCCACAAGGCCAAGGCGGGCGGGTCTCTGCTGTTGGTTCCCGGGTGGGGATTGCCACCGCAAATTTGGTAAAAGTGGTCGATTATAACCAAAAAGATATTTGAATCCCCCGTATGGATTCCTCCACAGTAAGGTAGTCCATCATGACCAGCTGTAGTGGATAAAATGACTGAATACTCCTCACTGGCGCCTGCTGTTCCAGGGGCTCTTGCTAACCCACAATTTCTACATCTGTTGCAAAACATTCTCGGGCCAGTTTTCTCATGTGAGGGTGAAAGTAGTACTCTTAGCCACTCAAAGGTCTTAGCAGGGCCAAAAAGCCCTTTTTTTTTTTTTTTCTTCGTGCACCCACTGGATAATGCCCTCTACCTCTTCGGAAGGTACCACCACTTGCCAGACAGTGTCATTTCCGAGGGCAGTTCCCACTTGCCGTAGGGGTACCCTTCTCGGACCATCAGTCGTTCCTTCTGCCGCCACAGCTTCTTCCCTTCCAGCGACAGGACATTCCATTCCTCTGGTGTGGGACATTGTTTTCCGTGGAGCCAGCCTCTTACCCTTCGTATCTGGGGGTCACTCCCCTGTCGACTTCTCCAGTCCTCGACTGTGCCTCCAGTCCACCCTCCAGTAGCTTGGTCCGACACAGCTGTGACCTCTGGAGCAACCTTGGCGACTGAAGTTAGGAGTCTTATTCTCCTCCCGTTCTTCATCGGTGACGCCGATGGGGCTTTCCAGGGGTTATGGGACAGTGCATCTGCATTAGTGTTTTTCTTTCCCTGGACGATACCGCGTTTGGAAGTTGTAACTTGCTGAGCCGGGCCATCCACCGCTGCTCCAAAGCCCGAACTTGGCTGTATCCAGATGTACCAGGGGGTTTTTGTCGGTCCCCCAGCGTAAACTGTGCGCCTGTCAAATGTCCGCAAACTTTTCTGTTACGGCCCAAAACCACCGCCAAAAACTCCAGTTTGAAGGAACTGTAATTATCTGGATTCCTCTCCCCTTCTCTCAAAGTCCTACTGGCATACGCGATGACCCTCTCTTGGCCGCCCTGTATTTGGGGTAAGGACAGCTCCCAAGCCTTTGAGACTCCCGTCAGTTTGTAACAAAAAAGGGAAAAGCTGAAGTCTGCGTAAGCTAAAATTGGGGCACTAGTTAAACAGTCTCTCTAGTTCTAGGAAGGCCCATTCAGCATCCTTATTCCATGGAAGTGTTCTAAGCTTGGCCTCCTCCGGGGCCGCCCCCTGGAGAAGAGCATATAACAGGGCGGCAATCTTGGCAATGTCTTTCATGAACCGTCGGTAGTACCCTACCAGTCCGAGGAAAGATCTCAGTTCATTGGCTGTGTGAGGGATGGGCCACTGCTGCACTGCCCGAACTTTGGAGTCTATGGGCTGGGACCCCATCTTTAGAGACTACATGTCCTAGGTACTCGATACTGTCCCTGAACAGATGACATTTAGAAGGTTTCAACTTTAACCCATGGTCTTAAACCGTGCTAGCACTCGATCCAGCTGTTCTAGTGTTCCGCGAGGGGGGGCGAGAATATAATGATTTCGTCCAAATAAATGACAGACATTCGTAAATTTAAATTCCCCAAACACAGTTCCATAAACCTCTGAAATGTGGCAGGGGCATTATTCAATCCAAACGGCATGCGTAAAACCTCAAACATTTCCCATTAGGAGTAAATGAAGCCGTCTTCTCCGGTCCTTCTCGCAATTGGGGACCTGCCAAGTAAAACCAATGGCTAGATCCAGGGTGGAGAAATACTGAGCCCGTCCTAGGGCCCCAAGTGAATCTTCATGCGGGGTAAAAGGGTAAGCATCCCTTTACCGTCCAAGCGTTAAGACGCCTATAACAGACACAGAACCGGAGAGTCCAAACCTTCTTCTTTACTAACACGATCGGGAAGGCCCAGGGGCTCTTACTGGCCCGAATCACCTGTTGCTCCTTTCATTTGTTTTAACATGTTCTTGACCTCCTGATAAAGGGCTGGAGAATCTGTCGGGAAAAGCTGCCGAACCGGATTAGCATCCCCTGTCGGGATCTCATGGGTCCAAGGGCTGCGTGAGGCCGAAGTCAGCCTCATAATGGGAGGGAAAACCCCCATATGGCCTCCAAAACCAAGGACAACTTCCCCCTTTTCTTTCTACCGTCAAATTGGTCCCTTCTGGGCACAACTGCGTTCTGACACTCTCAACTGAGGGGAAGGGGTTCTCTGCCCTCACGTGGCACAGGGTTACTATTCCCGCTTCCCTCTCGGCCACCTCTAGCTCCCAAATCGGGCTGTCCCAGGGTCTGTACCCCCTTGTATCGGGTTATACCTCTGCCATGTGTTCTTGAGAAGGCAGTGTCAAATGCATGATCATTTACATTCATGACCCGAACCAGTACCCGGGCCCCGGGCGTTTCGTCAACAGGGTGCGGTCCCACTGCTACTCCTTTCCCTCTGGAATGGCCGGTCTACCACACTGTAGTACCCTGTAGCTTTCCCATCTGTACCTACAGGCAGGGAGATCAGCAACTCGTGCCTGCCTGTAAAACTTATTGGTTGACAATGAAAGGGACCCTAAAAACTGCCCAGTGGCCCCGTGACCCCTTCCAGCTCTGCTTTTATCCCGGGACTGTCCCGGAAAAACCCCGCTGTAAAGCCTGATGGGTGGTCGATGATCAGGTACCCGCTTCCAGTACTTCGGTCCCAACTCATGGGCCATCAGTCCGTCAATGGCTTGTAAATACTTCATTTCCCAGAATCACTGGTACTTGTGAATCCATAGTGTTCTGTACCACCACCACCCCCTTTCCTTTCACCAGGTTTCCCCAGAGCTCAATGTCAGCTTGCATGACCCCTACATCTGAATAGGAAGGTTATTAGCGGCTTTTTTGACTCACCCAGGAGGCGCTGTCTTTAAAAACATGGCGGGTGGAAAGTGTCTCTCAAAAGCCACCCTAAACAGGTTGGGTTTATTGCGAGCCCGTATCCACCCCGGCAGGTAAATTCCACCCATTAATCCTGGCTTTGATTACCGGGCTTTCCCAATTAAGTCTTTAGCCTCCAAACATAGGGCAGAGCAGGGAGACACACTTCAGCCCTCCTCATCTCTCTCTACAAGTCCCCCTCAGGCTCCCAAAATCCTCCCTTCCTCTTCCTGTCCCGTGTCCCCTCAAAACATTTCCCCCTGTAATCAGGCAACTACCACACTTCATCTCAAATATTCTGGCGCCATCTACTGGGTGAGTGGACTTACTACACCCCCTTGTTACATGAACATCTGCTTTTCGGATGCGTCTCTGGTTCCATCTGAACGGACCCAAAGACGCATCTAACAATTAGCAGTGAGTTTATCACTGCCGGCAATGACAAGACACGCAGCGGCGTTCACATGAGAGATCACCCGCTGCGTGTTTGCAACGTGCCTGGTTGGGTCCCCTTCTTGCGGATGCCGATCCAAGAATTGCAAGAATTGTTAGATGCATCTCTGGGTCTGTACTGATGAACCCAGAGACGCATCAGAAAAGCGGATGTTCAGACAGACGCAAAATGTCGTGTGAACATACCCTTAGACAGTTTTCATAAATGAGGCCCTTGTGTTTATAAGGGTAATAGAAAACTGATAGAGTGGGGCCTCATTTATAAAACCTGTCTAAAACACATGATAAATGTGGTGTAATGCGCATATACCAGTATTTTGGTGAAAATTGCGCCAGAATTCTGGCACATTTGTCTTAGTGAAAGTTAAGACATTTATGACAACTGTCTAGCAGTAAGACTGTCCTTGTTGCCCATAACAACCAATTAGAGCCCACAGCAACCAATCAGAGCTCAGCTTTCATTTTTCCAGAGCAGTATAGGAAATGAACACCAGCATTGTTTTGCCCATAGCAACCAATACGAGCCCATAGTGACCAATCAGAGCTCAGCTTTCATTTTCTGTGCTGCACTGGAAAAATGAAAGTTGAGCTCTGGCTGCTATGAGCTCTGATTGGTTGCTGTGAGCTCTGATTGGTTTCTATGGGCTCTGATTGGTTGCTGTGAGCTCTGATTGGTTTCTATGGGCTCTGATTGGTTTCTGTACGCTCTGATTGGTTGCTGTGAGCTCTGATTGGTTGCGGTGAGCTCTGATTGGTTGTGCTGAGCTCTAATTGGTTGCTGTGAGCTCTGATTGGTTGCTATGGGCTCAGATTGGCTGCTATGGGCTCTGATTGGTTGCTATGGGCTCTGATTGGTTGCTATGAGCTCTGATTGGTTGCTAAGGACAAAAAAGACTGCTAGACAGTTGTCATAAATGAGACACTTTCATTAAGACAATTGTGCCAGAATACTGGCGCAATTTTTACCAAAATACTGGTATATGCGCATAAGAGTTCTTACATGTATTAGTGAGGTGCATGCAGTGATTGGCAGAATAGTAGTAGTACAGTGCAGTACTACATGTCCTGTACTGCTCTTACATGTGCCAGGATGAGCGGCTCCTTTGGGCACTAGGTGGGTACCCCGTTTACTTTTTTTCTCATAGAGAACTATGGATTCCGTCTCTTCTCCCCGCTCGGGAGCCGGCGTAATTGCGGGGCGAAATCTGTCCTCGCAATTACGTCGGCAATAAGCCGTGTGAACATTGCCTTAAATTACCAGCCATACTTAATAACCTAAATATTGGAAAATAAATTTTGGGGGAGATATAATAAACAGTCTAAACATAAAAATGTGTTTGTAGCCTTTGGCAAATCAACCCTGCACAACTTTCATCTTCACCCAGTGCAGTATATTTACCTATGCAACCCCCTACAAGTATGTATATAAATAGCAGTGTTAGCTGTGAATTCAGAACTCGAGTGAGATATAAAACTTACCAGAGCTTTCAGATGTTTCTCTCTGCCACTCGCATCCTCCCCTCCCAATAAACTTTTTTGGGCAGCTGTGATCTCATAATGAGTTCATATGTCTTGAGACTGACTTCAACAGTTACACAGCATGGACAGCAGCATTCTGCAGATACGCTTTATAAATGTGTCCCGTTCTATACCAAATGTAGTCTCCGTCATACCACTGAGCCTGGTAAGGATTTGTATGACAGTTTCGCACCAAACTTTGGCACATTTTTGGCACATTTCTGGCATAACATTTCCCCGCATCTTTGGCACATTCAGAAGTGTTGGTCCAGGCGCAGAATGCACCAAGTTTTGTCAAATGACAGTTCATGTATCTAAAGGACCCAGAAAGAACTCCAGAAACTGGAGTTATTGCCCTGAAAAGGGCAGCCCTGTTTCTTGGTGGCTGATCCTAGAAAAACAATAAGCATACCCTATAACAAATATGATGAAAATGATAAACAGATACACACATTTGGCAACAAGAACATGAGAGATTGAAGTCTTTCCACTTCCCAGGAAGACACCCACAATGGACAGGAAAGCCCCCAAAAGAGACAGGAGTGCTCAAACCCTACCCAAACTCCACCTTAACCCCATCAATCTGCAAGGGCCCTGCCCACTTTTCCTGAGACTTTAGGTAATAATAATAAAGAGGAAGTGCTTTCCATCCGTATCATAGATGTACAGCATGTTGCGGCATGCGGTTTAGCAAATTGTTTATTGTCATAGACCAAAACCTGCTACATTTCAAGACAAGTTAGTGATTTTCTGTTTCATGGTAATTTATCTAGATGGTAACTTTTTATAGTCAGCCACCTCTTCAGTAGAGCTACATGATTTCCCTGGTTTACATTTTTCTTTACGAAGTCCACCATTTTATTTTGAAATGCGATCATGTTATTACACAGAATCAGCCAGGTAGCTTCTAATATAATACAGTGGCCAAGGGAGTTGTATTCAGCTTTATCGGACACTTAAGAAGCACATTTGAAGAGGAGTTACAGCCACAGTCATTTAATAAGACGGTAAAGTGGGAAAGATTTTTATTGGAATTAACTTAAAGTCGTTGAAACTTCCTACAAGTAAAGTCCAAGCTGCTGTAAATGCAATGTTATTTTGTTTATTTAGTTTCAGTAAAGTCCTTATAATTAATATAATCCTTAATTTAAAGGACTAAGAATTATGTCACCACATTGCACATAAAAATGAAAGTAAAATATGATAAAAAAATGTTTTACTTTATAAAAAAAAAATTTAGTAACTTATAGCAAAGCTTTATCATTCCTGTAATGTAATATTTCCACCTGTTTGTAAGTGGTACTAAACTTTAAATGGAATTTTTGTCATCAGAAAATAACCTATTGTTTAACTCATGTTTTATGTTTAACACATTTTTAAATAATTTTTGGTTGTGCTTTTTATTTTCTTATATCAGTATCATTATTATTTTTTTTTAATCCTGAAATCCTGCAGTTTTCATTTTGGCCACTAGACTTAATAATAGTCTTCCTTTCTGTAGAGAAAACTTCCCAGCAGTCTCCTCATTATCAGCACAGGCAGACAGACAGGACTATATTGAAAGGTGACACCAATGTGTATAGATAACACAGGATCCACCAGTCACAATAGGAGATATCACAACTCCCCCTCCCTCCCTCCCTGCCCATTGACTTCTTCCCAGATCACAGAGAATGCCTAGAAAACACTCCTTTAGAAGTCAATGGGACTGATCATGTTCACAGGCCCCTATGTCCATGGGGCTGCTGTAAAGCATCTCTCTTAATGTAGCTCAGGCAAGTTGGCTGCCCCCATAATCATATACAGACAACAGAAATAAAATATTTAGCGTTAGAAAATAAATATGGCTAAGAAGAAAAGAATATGAATATGATTCCCTTTAACCCCTTACCCACATAGGACACATGGATACCACATGGATGGTAAGCGGCTTTGTTGTAGCGGCGATGCTGCTACACAGTCACCCGTTGTTAATGGCTGATTGCAGCTTATACCAGACAGTTAAAGCATGGGGGGTGTTTAATCCTTCCGCGGGATCTAAATCAATTCGTTCCTCACTGCGATCGGGACATCAACGGTGAAATCGCTGTGTTCCATTCACTGAACATGGCAGCTAGAATCCTTTTGAAGGCTTCCATCGCTGCCATGTTTTCGATTTCCCAACTTCCGCCAGAGACAGGAAGTTGGGAAACTGCCATCTTTGTAAATCCTAATGCATTGTATATACAATGCATTAGGCTGTATAAATGACCGCAGCCACTAGTGGTGTAGTACCCTAGGAAGACTCAATATTAAAGTTATTTAAAAAAAAAAGTTTTAAATGTAAAAAAAATAAAAAAGCATTAAAAGTTCAAATCACTCCTCTTTCGGCGTTTTACAAATGAAAAAAAGTAATAAATAAGTTACACATAAAAGCCCTAGCTATTAAAATATAGCATCATTTATCCCATACGCTGAACACCATTGAAGAAAAAAAATTGCAAACGGCAAAATTGTTTTTTGGGTCATTTTACGTCCTATGAAAATTGGAATAAAAGTGAACAAAAAAGTCGCATGCAAGCAATAAAAAGTACACTTCAGCACGCAAAAAATGCCCCTCACTCAAGTCTATAGGCGTTAGTACAAAAAAGTTATTGGTTACAGAAAATGGCACCACGGCACAAATTTCAAAAATAGAATATGTTTGGAATTTTTTTACGGTACCAAAACATAAGAGAAACCGTGCATGTTTGATATTGTCGGATGCGTATCAACCTTTTGAATACACATAACACATAATTATTAACGAAGAATGACCGCCATAAAAAAAAATAAATTCCTTTTTTTCACATTTTGCCCCACTTAGAATTTTTTTGCCATTCCAAAGTATATTCTACGGTAATATGAATTAGAAAGTGCACAATTAGAAAGTACATCTTGTCCTGCAAAATAAAAGCCCTCATATCTATGTAGGTAGAAAAATAAAAAAGTTATGGCTTTCAGAAGGCAAGGAGGAAAAAAATTTAGAGCCATATTATTATGAACGTCCATCAGGAATGGGTTAAAGAGATATCCACCTTGGACAGTTCCAACTTTTTAAAAGGGTCCCTTGACAATAATCACAAAGTTTCTGTCTATAGGGACTCCCAGTGATCAGTTGCAATCTGTGGAGGAACCTGACAGTAAGTATTTAATTTTTCAGCAGCACCACCACTGGTCAAATTAACCATTACAAAGTGTCCATCTACATCAATGTAAATGTGTAATGCAAGACAGGACAGGTCTCCATAGAGAGAGGCACTCTTTGGAGCCAGTCTCCACTCTGGCCAAGTGATGATGATCCTGAACATAGGATCATCATCCTGAACTCTATCTGAACTCAGAATTCCCTAATAGGGTACATGAAAATAGTTTTCTAAACAATGCAGAACTTTTTTTTATTCTACAAGTGATTAATTAGACAGATAAAAGTAAGCTAGAAGGAAGTGTGGTGACCGGGCTGGAGAGGCAGAGGAAAGGGTGGGAGCAGTAGCAGCCATACATTTTCACTGCGCTGGTCATGGTGTCTCAAAACAACCACACCTCTCATGCTCCTTTAACACCACTACCACTGAAGAGGGGGTCTGCACTCTAGAGATGATGGTGGTAGTAATCCTTCGAGGCCCACCCTGGTGGTGGACTCTTCCTCAACTGCTATGGTGGTGAGCGAGGTACCTTTGATGTGCAGTGCAGAATAAACAGGCAGGAGGCACAGGGTTTAAAGCATAGGCCATCTTTACTTTCCAGGAACGATGTTACACACAAGAGAGGGTTAACTTTTATAAGTACATTTTCCAAACAGTCCAAGCTACTCAGCCAGCTATTAGAGGAGCAGTGATTCTCTCATCAAAATAGTCCCCTATGAGCGATTTCCAGACAGTCAAACGTGGAGCTCACCTTGACTCCCTCATGCACTGGACAATCCTAAAATCTTGGGATATTGGGCCAGGCCAGAAGCTGCTGGGTCCCAAAGGCCATGAGGTCTGGTGGGACTTAATCTTTACTAAATCTGTACCTCATGAAATCTTGAGAATCCAAAGTCCTAAATGGCTAGGCTGCGATTTTACTCTCCCATGTGGCCAGGGAATGTAAAGGTTAAGCTCCCTGAGCCCAGGGGCAGCATAGCCTGTGTCAGGGTGGCATGATGGATGCACTTCTGACAGATGATCTTGATCAAGATGGAAAGAACCAGAAGGAGAGACCAAAAATAATCAATTTGCCTATCTTTTATAACCTACTACTACTCCCTTCCTGTCTGGTTGCTGTGGGAACTCCGGCCACTAGTGCTGAGTGACTGTGACAGGTTAACATATCTGCAAAGCAGCATGACTATACAGTTTTCACAGACATGTGCACAAGCTCCTAGCAGAGTACAGGGGTGAAACAGAGGTCACCCCTGTCCAGATGACATGAATAATGCAAGCACAACATATTTTAGTGCAATCATCACAAAACATAAGAAAACATTATTAACATTATCAAATTCCTGTAGTGTTTTATGCCACCAACTCCTGTAAATTGCAGAAGCCTGCTTTTTCAGGCCCCAAACTTTTTAAAATAGGGCCACACTCCCCATGTTTTAACATTCTTTCGGCATCTGTCAAACACAACAGAATGAGTGCAAGCATTACAGATGTGTCCACTTTTACCTTTCCAAAATTTTGTTGCTGACTCCTCATTATACAAATTCAATACATTATCATGAGATACTAGCAAACCTCTTGTCAGGCTGCAGTTCACATGACGACCATAGACACATGTAGCATAACAACCCGATAAATACGAAAAAAAAATTAAAGGGGTTTTTCTCATCGGGTTTGGGTTTTTTATAAAAAGATCTTGAAAAAACAAGCCCACTTGCAATATATGCCTTCGTGTCCTACCTATTCCTAATATCCCCTTTTGTAGAGCTGCACAGCTCCTCAGGTCGCTATAGCTACAGACCTGTTTGTTCCTCCTGATAGGCTCCCACAGGGTTTCTATACTCAGATTTTGATCTCTCATAAATAGGCTCCAGCACCGTTGCTATAGAACAGCCCGGCTTCTACTTCAGCCTAGTAAAACCAGTAAACACTCCCAAATTTCAAAGTAAAACCCAAAAAAAAACGGGACGAGAAAAGATAACAATGTATTTGAGAAACCCCTTTAAGTCTAAGGGTAGGTTTACATGATGTTTTGTGGGGGGCTGACACTGTCAGTGCCAAAAAAGTATTGTTAATGCGTAGAAAATTCTGTGCTTGCCAGCGTGAAATTTCAGGGTGGAAACAACCCGGACTGCTCAAGCCAGATTTCTATCTCCTATACTTTATTATTATCAGCCCATAAAACACAATGATAATACTGGTGTACAATTTCACATAAGGTATAGTGCAAATCACTTTACAGTTAGATTGGATGCAGAATCCACAACCTAAGAGGGAAGGTAAGGAAGGAAATATTTTTAGTTCTTTCCATGTAAAAAATGGAAGGTCGTATTTCCATTTTGCTCTCCATCCAACTACTGGGACTAAGGTCCTTTCAATATCAGAAGTGGTTGGGACCCAGAGTTTGGACCACCAATCTGACATGTTTTAAAAGTAAAAGAAGAGGCCATCATATCTGGCATAGGGGTTGGGGTGGCTCAGAGAGTTGGGAAAGTTTGTGGGGTGCGCCTCTATTTGAACAGAAGGTCTGTTACAGACCACTTTCTATATGGCACGCTGCAATTTTTTATGCACTTGCGTGAAGAAAGTTAATACTTTGGCTTTTAAAAGAAAATCTGTCTGTGTGACGTTACTTGTAAGTGGGCAGGGCACGTGTGTAACATGTGGATGGCACTTGTACTAACTGGGGGGGGAGCACATAGCTTAAAAAATTAATTAAAACCTTTTAAGGAGGTGGTTGTTTTTTCCGAATTAAAAATTTTTTGAAAAAAGGGAGCAAAGGCCCTTTTTTTGCCCCCAAATTTTAAAATTGGTTTAATTTAAAAATCCCATAGGTACTTTTATATTTAAAAAATTTTCCTGCCTTTAAACCCAAAAAAGGGGGACAAGATTGTCCCCGGGGGGGGCCCCAAAAAAGTAGCCCTTTCCTCCCCCCCCAATAAATTTCTTATAGAACCCTTAGGGGAAATATTCCGGGCCCCCAAAACCCTATGGTTCCCTACAAATAATTTATCCCTTTCCCAAAGGAAGGGAGGATCCCCTTTCCCCCTTTTTATTGGGGGGGAAATGGAACACCCCAAATTTTAAAAAAATTGGTTGTCACGCACCTCGAAAACCCTACGCACTGGGGCCCCAGAGTAGACGGATTCATGCACCTTGCAAACCCCTAGTGAAAGGGGCCCCAGAGAAATTTGGATTCCTGCACTCTGCAAAATACTGGTTTGGGGCCCTGGAGGAAGATGTCACTGCACCCTGCCCCAAAAGTTAGGGGGCCCCGGAGCAGAGGATGCACGCACCTTGCTAACCCTACTGTGTAGGGGTTAAATTTTTTTTTTTTTTTTTTTTTTTAAACCTTTAGGGGCCCCTTGGAGCAGCGGTTGTCATGAAACCCTCTGTAACCCTCCCCGTTTTAGGGGGCCCCAGAGCGATGGATGTAAACTGCCCCTCTGCAAACCCCTACGGGTGTATGGGGCCCTGGAGCAGACGTTGTCATGCCCCTCTGCAAAACCCTACTGTGTAGGGGGCCCCCCAGAGCAGGGTTTGTCACTGCACCTCTGCTAACCCCTACGGGCACTTGGGGCCCCCAAGGGGAAAAGGATTTTAAACTGCCCCTCTGCAAACCCTACTGTGAAAGGGGCCCCCAGAGCGGGATGGATGTATGCACCTCTGCAAACCCCTACTGTTTTTGGGGGCCCCTGGAGCAGAGGGGTGTAAAATGAAACCTTCTGCTAACCTAATGTGTATGGGGCCCTGGGGGCAGAGGATGCCACTACACCTCTGCTAAACCCTCCCGCATAGGGCCCCCCCAGAGTAGAGGGATGTCCTGCCCCCTTTTGTAACTCTACTGTGTTTGGGGCCCAGGGGCAGATAGATGTATGAAACCTCTGCAAAACCCCAAAAGTGTATGGGGCCCAGAGTAAAAGGATTCACTGAAACCTCTGTTTCCCCCTTTCCCTGTTTTGTGGGGGCCCCCAGAGCAGATGGATGCCCACTGCACCCTTGGGCAAAACCCCCTTTACTGTGTGTGGGGCCCCCAGAAGATGGATGTCATTTGCACCTCTGCTAACCCTACGGTGTATGGTGCCCCGGAACAGACGGGAGTCACTGCACTTTTTTGCTTTTCCCCTAGTGTTTTGGAGCCTGGGAAGATGGATGTCATTTGAAACCTTGCAAAACCCTACTGTGTATGGGGCCCCAGAGGGGACAGATGTCCCTGAAACCTCTGCAAACCCCCTACAGTGTAGGGGGCCCGGGGAGCGGGACGGAGTCACTGCACCTCTGCAAACCCTTTTTGGGTATTTTGTGGTCCAGAGCGAGGATGTCACTGCCCCTTGGGCCAAACCCCTTACAGTGTAGGGGGCCCCCCCGGAAAAACACAGATGTCACTGCACCTCTTCTAACCCTAGGGTTTTTAGGGGAAGTATGGAGCGGGCCCGGAGGGTAACTGCACCTGGCTAACCCTACTGAACAGGGGGCCCCGGAGCAGATGGTGTAAATTTGCCCCTTGCAAACCCCGCTGTGTTTTGGGGCCCTGGAGAAGATGGATGAAAATGCCCCTCTGCAAACCCCTCCTGATATGGGGCCCCCTGAGCAAAATGGATGTCCCCTGCACTTCCCAATAACCCTACTGCTATGGGGCCCACAAAATGGAAAATAATGGGACCTCTGTTAACCAAGTTGTATCATCAGAAAAAAAAAAAACCTTAAATTTACAAAACAATTTTGGGGAATTGGCCCTCTTTGATTAAAAAAAGGGGTTGATGAGTCCCTTACTGAGCCACCTTTTAACCCTTTATATAGCTCGGTCCAATCCGAAACACTGGGGCTACTCGGGGGATATTGGGCTGGTGGTCATAATAATTTGAATCCCTTTTTTTTTGTAAAGTGCCCCCGTTTTTCCAGGGCAATTATCTAGGCATTTTCATTTAATTTTTTTGTACAAAGCCTGTGCATTAAAGTTCAGTTTCCTTTTAAATTGGGAAATTCTCCCCTTCCCTCCACAGCCGCCGTAATGACACCTTATCCTTTACGGCTAACGAGACATAATAATAATAATCTTTATTTATATGTCCCAAAAAATTTTTCCCCCAGCACTTTCAATATGGGGGAAATAAGACAGAAAACCAGAAATTAAAAACCCCAGACTACGAACAAATCAGACACCCCAAAAGTGGGGCCCTGTCGCAAGGGCTTACAATTATTAGGGGTAGGGGTTTTGAAACAAAAGGGTTAAAAAGTGCTTGGTTTAAAAAGGGGCCATCCATGTTACATAAATATGGGGTAGTATACAAAAAATTGGGGATAAAACGGGCCAAACCCCAACCTTTAAATCAAATATAAGTAAGTCCCTTTTGGGGGGTGCAAATTTTGGGGAATTTATGAATGTGTGAAGTTTTTGGGGGGGTTTGGGACAATTAAGGATTTTGGGAAAGGCTTGTCTAAGAAGAGGGGTTTTCAGAGCCCCCCTTTAAAACTGGGGGGTTTGTGGGGTGCCTGATCACGGGGGGTAACATTTTCCCCAAGGAAGGGTTTCCCAATCGTGCGAAATTTTGGGTAGTGGGCAGGGGAGGTTCGGATGGTGGGGGGGTTTTGTAGTCTTAAAATCTGTACCCGAGTGGGGAGCCGGGGTGGGTGGAAAGACAGAGAAAAAGGGAGGGATGTGGGGGGGGCACCACTGTGGAGGCCTTTATAGGTGAGGGGTGTTAGTTTATGTAGTATTCTGAAAGGGAATTTAGGTACCCATTGAAAGAAAACGGGACACGGGGTAGAGGCTTTCATTTTAAAAGCAGGTGGAAAGAAAGAAAGGGCCTGGCTGTTTGAATTCGGGGAAGTTTGGAGGGGGGAAGATTTTTACAGAAAAGGGAGCCCGAAAAAAGGGAGTTTTTAAGTAGTAAAGGGACGAAAAAAGAAAAAGGCAAAAATGGAGTTTGAGTTTTTTCCCACAGTGGAGAAAAGGGGATTCTGGAGAGGGGTTTTGAGGTGCAGGTGACGGATCGGGCAAGGGATTGGTATAGGGGGGTGGGGGACAGACCCGGGGTTTAGTATAACCCCAAGACAGGGGGGCCTGTCCTAGGAGAAATGGTTGGGCCCCACCACACAGAAATAGCAGGGTGGGGGTGGTTTGTAAAAAGGGGTGGGAGGGACTAGAAGTTCATTTTGTATTTAAAGGTTTAGTTTAAGAAAACAGGGAAAAAAATTTGATGTCAGAGGACAGCGGAAAACCTTTCACTGGTTTTTTTGTGCAGGGCAGGGTGATGTCTCGGGGGGAAAGGTGTTTTAATTTGGGTTTGTCATACCCGTGGGAAAATTGGTACGGGAAAAGCCAAAATCTGCTGATGGTTTTTTCCAAGGGGGGCCCGGGTGTACAATAAAAAAGAGGAGAGGACAAGAACGGATCCCTGAGGAACCCCAACCCAGAAAGAGGGAAGAGGAGAGGGGGCCCGAACCAGAAAATGGGACATGAAAAAGGGGTTTCAGGAGGTAGGAAGAAAACCCCGGGAGGAGCGCGGTGTCCTGGATCCCGTTGACACGGGAGAAATTTTGAGGAGGAGGTGGTGATAACAGTGTAAATGCTCCCAGAGAGACCCAAGAGAAAAGCAAGGGAGTATTTAAACCCTGAGATTTTGCTTTTTGGGAAGGTCATTAGGGACTTTTGCTAGAGCAGTTTCCTGGAGTGTGGGGGGCGGAAACCTGATTGCAGAGGGTAAAGGGAAGGGGAGTTAGCAGAGGGGAATAGGGGAAATTAGGCGAAAATTTAGACCAAGCTTTCCCTGGAGTTTGGGAGATAAAGGGGCGGGTTTAGGGGGACTGGTCGGTAGTTAGTAGGCAGGACGAGTCAGAGGGGCTTTTTTCAGAAAGGGGGGTTTAAAAAGGAGGTTTAAAGGGGTTGGGAAGATACCAGTGGAGAGAGAGGGTTAAGATTTTTGGGTGAGGTAAAGAGGACAGCGGGGAAAAAATTGGTTGGAGAAGGGGGGAGGGAATGGGGTCACTATGGAGGTGGGGGGGCCCGGCAGACAGCAGAAGCCCGGACACTTCTTTTTTCTGATGTCGGGTTTCCCAAAAAAAAGGTGGGAAAGGGAGATTAGAGGATGTGCAGGGAGGGACAGGATGGATTTGCCCTTTGGGGTTTGTGGGTAAAAATGTCATGGCCAAAGGGCTTTTAGCAAGAGGCAGTGACCGGGGGGCTGAAGGGTTTAGGCCTGAGGGGGGGAGTGGAAAATGTCAAACAGACGTTTTTTTTGGGTTTTTGGTAAAGTGGGAGATGGGGGGGAGGTGAGGTATTTTTTTTTTAGGCAGTGAAGGGCAGTGTGGTAAGTCTGGGCATGAATTATGTGGGAAAAAAGTTGCAGGTAGCTTTGACTTTTTCAAAAGACGCTCAGCACACCTGGAAAAAGCGCTGGAGGAAAAACGAGTCTGAGGTGGGGCCAAAGGTTTCGGGCCCTCTGACTCTGGGGGTGCGGTTTTGGGGAGTGGTGCCAATATGTCCAGGGTGGTTGTGAGAGTTTCATTGTAATGTTTTACCCGGGCCCGGTCAGGGGCAGGAGAGGGGGGGGATTTGGGGCAGTGGGGGGACTGTATGGTATCCCAAAAGTTCCTCAGTGTTTATTGGCGGGAGATTTCGGGAAAAAGGGGGATGGGCCCGATGTTTTTCCCGAGAAAGGTTTGGGGGTTAGCAAAAAATGAAGGAAATAAGGTTTTGATCAAAGAGGCCCAAAAAAGTGTTGCTAAGATTTTGAAAAGAGCAAAGGCGAAAGAAGACCAAAATAAAAAGGGGTTCCCCTCCTTGTGGTTGGAGATCTATAAGTTGCGAGAGGGGGAAGGGAAGAGGTTTGTGGGGAAAAAAAGGGCAGAAGGAGCCCTAGGGGGTTTTCCCAATTTGGGGGTTTTTGAAAACACCCCTTTATGAGAGTGGGGTTTCTTTGTAGAGAGGAAAAATGTGGCCGCCAGGCAGCCCAAAAAGGGTCCAGAAACTGGCGGGGGAGCCGGGGGGGCTGTTTCACAACCGCGACTCTGAGAAAAAAATTTGGGGGGGAAAAAAGTCTGAGGGGTTTTGGACCCCAAAGGAAAGGGGAAAAAAGTGAGGGAGGGTGCAGGGGGGGAAAAACCCCGGGAGGTGCAGTGTGGAGAGAGAAGTAAGCCAACTCCTCCCCCCGGTCTGTTTTGGTCTGGGGGGGTTTTGGGTGAAGTGTAGGCCGCCCTAGGTGAGAGCGGGGGGGGAGGGAAGGGGGTGTTTTTGATTGGGTGGGGGGCCAAGTTTCTGGGAAAAGCTAGGGATTGAGGGAGTTAGAAAAGGAAAAAAGGTCATGGCAGCAGTGAGTTTATGAAAGAAGGATCGGGGGATTCCACCCAAAACCATTTAAACGGAACAGGAAAAAACGTACGCGAAAAGCAAGCAGGTTAGTAGGGTTCCTGTGGGAGGAAAAATTTGGGGTAAGAGGGAGGGAAAAGGGGGGCCGGGGTTGGGAGAGATGGGCCTATTGGGAGCGGGGAAGCAGGAAAAATGAAAAAATGGGCCGCCCGATGGGGTTTAGTGATGAATATGAAACGGGTTTTTTTTTTTTGTGCACCTGAAAAAGGGGTGTTTGTGGGGTTAAAGTGGTTTAAATAGTGTTGGGTGCGTGCATGGGGAGGGGAAAGGGAGAGAGGGGGAATTTAATTTAAAAGAGTTGCTTGGAGGCATGAACTGGGCGGGTTTGGACAGGAGGGAAAAAAGCGCAAGGGTGATAGTATAAATAAAGCATGGTGACTAAGCTGTAGGTTTGTAACTCCAAATTTTTTACAAATTTTTTGCCCCCTTTTGCCCCCTTCCCGGGCAAAATTCATCAATTTCACTTCAAAAATGCTGTCCCTTAAGGAAAACTGGCAGACCAAGAGGTTTTTTGCACAAAAACCCGGCCCAATATTTTAGTTTTCTTTGAATTGATCACTGCTTTTTAGGTGACGAAAAGGGGGGGGTTATACAGAGATAGCAGAAAGGAATGCTTCAAAGGTTTTCTTAAAAATTAAAAACACATTAAATTTTTTGAAAAAAGAGCTGGGGGTTCCCAACAAATTTACAATACCATTGAAAAAAAAAATACAAGGGGGAAAAGAATATACACAGCGTTGGAGGAGATGGTGAGGGGTTTTAGTCGCTTTGGGCATACCATAGGGTTTAAAACAATACCCGGGAATGAAATATACACAGCAGTTAGGGGGAGATGGTGAGGGTTGTAGTCGCTTGAAAATACCATAGAAAAAACAATTCAGGGGAATGAAATATAACAGCAGTTAGGGGAGTTTGGGGGGTTTTTAGTCGCTTGAATTACCATAGGGTAACACAATCAGGGGAAGAAAAATTTCAAGCAGTTTGGAGGGGGATGGGGGAGGGTTGTAGTTTGTTGACATACCCTAGAAAAACACAAAAACAAGGGGAATGAAATATACCCCAGCAGTTTGGAGGGGATGGTGAGGGTTTTTAGTCGCTTACATACCATAGAAAAACCCCCAATACAGGGGAATTTAAATTTTACACAGCGTTGGAGGGATGGTGAGGGGTTTTAGTCGTTGACATACCAATAGAAAAACCCAAAAAGGGGGAAGAAAATACACAGCAGTTAGGGGAGATGGTGAGGGTTGTAGTCGCTTGACTTTCCTGTTTAAGAAAAAAAAGAAAAAAAGCGATAAGGGGGGAAAGGGGGGGGTCGGCAATGATGAATAACGTAACAGGCAAAAGGGGTGCCGAATGTTTTTTTTTGTCAGGGTGCTCTGTGTGGGAAACAGGGTAAAAAAAATCACTTCTCCAAAAAAAAATTTTTAAAAATTTTTTTTTTGGGAAAAAAATTTTTTTTTTCGGGAAAACTGCTCATCAAGTGCTGCAATCTAAACTCTACAAACATGTTAATTACCTCCCATTTAAAATGGGGAAACTAATTTATTGTAAATGTACACATGACATGCCTACTGCAGATCTTTGATCTTTGCTTCAAACGAATTTCTGATGAAAGAATTTGGAAATTCAAATAGTAATTTATATGCAGGCATTGTTTATCGGAGTATTTGTACATCATAGAAGTCACACGTCACATGTTTCCAAGCATCTCATTGCAGCAGGCAGGACGCTACCATTCACAGGAGCATGCAAGAATTTTTGGAAAGTAGTTTTTCAAAACATTTAAAAGAAAATTACTTATTTTTTGGAATTTAATAAATTTTTATGCAATTTTTTATTTCAGAAAATGCTTATGGTTTTAACTCTGAGCAAACAAAATAGGCAAGCATTGCTTGATGAGAGGATATTACGTTTCAGCTGGTGCTGTGTACACTGAGTACTGGGTGAGCAATTATTTTACTATCATAAGAGGGCAGGATTACATTGAAAACGAACACTATTTTTAAAAAAAATAAGGTGGGTTTTTTTTATTGTTTCCCACTTACATAAAATGTGCGCGTTCCCCTTTAAAAAGTTCATTGTTTGCATATTGGGCGAGATTTCTCAATATTGTCTAACCCCTAAGAAAAATTTTTTAAATTTAAAATTTGACAGTTTTTAAATTTCACCCCTTTTCCCAAATTTTTGGCACAGGTTAAAACTGTCTAAATTAAATAGTCTAAATTTATACCTTTTTGAAGTTGTCTTACTTGACGCCACTGACTGCACCCAAATTTTGGCACATTTTTTGGTGCACATGAAGCCCCAACCTAATTTCCCATGTAGCCACACCCCTTTCCAGGGGTCACACCCACTTTTTTCAACCAAGGCAAACTGTCTTAAACACAACATGAATGTGGTGTAAAGCAGGTACGACATTATTTTTGGCGCAAATTGTGCCAGAATTCTGGCGCAACTGCCTTGATAAATGTGCCCCATTGTTCAGGACTGGGACAAGGTATTCTGGTGCCCAAGGAAAATAATGAACATAGCAACTCCCCAGTGGGAAAATTCATCTTCCTGCCTGGAATGAATGGTGTCATAGGCGGTCAATTACCTTCACATACCCGTGGTCCTGACCCTACACTGCTAAGTCATATTGTGTCCAACATATTTGTGCTCATGTGTTGGCGCCAAATCCTACTAATATTGCTAGATACTTTCCTGCAGGAGATCAATATACTTAATGTCACACCAAGTCACACCAAACCCTAACATATTTAGGGGGCACTGTGGTGTCCTAGTAGACTATGAGAAGTGTTAAAAATAGAGTTAAGCACCAGTAATGGGAAGTGAGGTGTGACCGCTTGAATTTGGTGTAGGTAGAGTCAGAGTGATGTGTAACCTGAGAGGAGCAGAGCAATGTGGTCCAATGGAGCCACCATAAGGCTGTCAGCGAACCAGAATGGGAACTAAAAGATCCAAAGTCTCTCAGGGTACCACAGGGAAAGAGGTCAGTGAGCGATGAGAGAGAGATCGCTCAGAGTTTGTCATTGCTGGTTTAGAGTTTAGAGTAAGCTGTGGAAGAAGAATAAGAAGGGTATATTGTATATTCCTTTTAAGGAATGGTATCCCTTTTGTGAATAGGTGTCTGTCGCTTTAAATGGATGCTATACCTCTGAAAGTCTGCTTAGTTTTACTTATTAATTTTTGACATTTAACTGAGGTACAGGGCTGAGCAAAAGTATTAGGCAAGGATAGGAAAAAACGCTGCGAACTAAAATTGCCTTCAAACATAGAAGTATTAATAGTTTATTTTTATCAATTAACAAAATGGAGAGTGAATGAACAAATGAGAAGTCCAAACCAAAGCAATATTTGCCTACATAACAATAAAGCCTAATGTAGCACAGATACAAGGCGAAAAAACTAGTAGAATAACCAAGTGCCAGAGAGTGTTTGGCTACATCTACACAGCATATGTTAAAATGCAGACGGTATTTTAACATCGCCATATCGCGGTTTTTAACGCGCGGTCGGATTTCAGCAAGCCCAGTACATTAACTAGAATCCGACGGAAAATAGAAAGTCCACAGTAGAAAATCTGGGCTGTGTAGACTACAGCACGGATTTTCTATTGAGGTCTATGGGGCACTGGTTACAGTCGTATTTGTGCGGATTCTCAGAGTCGTTTTAACAGAATTATGGGTCCCTGGGCACAGCACTGCAGTGGGCCCTGCCCAAATACATGACATCACACTTGGCCATACCTCAGGCCCCCCTCAAGCGCACCCATATTATCATGCCACTTAAATCTGGACACTGGAAGCCTGCAGCTTACAAGACTATTTGGCAGTGCAGGGAGCCTCTGGCTCCCTTCACTGCCATAGTTTTTAACTGTTTGCACATTCTAAAAACACACAAACAAAGCCAACCAAGGGATCCAGGGTATGTTTCTTGTATTCCTGGCACATATAGAGACCACCTGGGGTCCATATACTTGTGGGGCCCCCGGGCAACTGCCTAGTGTGCCCAATGGAAAAGATGGCCCTGTGGATTCTAAATTCTGAATTTGCTTTAAAATCTGACTGTAATCCTGTGCTGTGTAGACATGGCCTTTCAGCATTCACACCCGCAGGTACTACAGAAAAGAAAAATATACCTGGTCAGGAAAAGGGGTGGAGGGGAAAGGTCTAAAAAACTTGGAACGGAACTGTGTAAGCCACATTATGTCCTTGAGACTATACTCCCATTGCAGAGAGTATTGGGTGAATTTCATGTTGCACTCTCACAGCCATGGGTAGTAAGACAGTGTAATAAAATGGTGGAGCAGGTACCATGAGGACTCACTGAGGCACTAAATGACTGATGCACCCCATGCAAGTAAAATTGGTAGGTCACAGTGTGGCCTCGGGGCTACATTAAAGGGGTTGTCTCACCACAAGGATTGCTTTTTATGTTAAAGATCTTGCAAAAACAAGTTACTGTGCAACATATGTCCATTAACAGTGTCCTACCTATTCCTAGATATCCCCTCTTGTATGGGCTCCTCAGGTTGCTATAGCTGCAGACCTGTTTGATCCCTCATGATAGGCTGTCAGCACTGGTTGCTATAGCTACAGACCTGGCTTCTATTGCAGCCTAGTTGAAGCCAGTAAACACGCCCCTGAATTCAAAATGAAACCAACAGGACTGAGGTAAGATGAATCAATGTAGTGAGACAACCCTTTTAATTAGTGATGAACAGTTTTACTGCATACCATAAATGAAGCCTATTGTGCTGACATCTAGTGGTCAATATGAAAATTGTCATAGTTTATTGTAAAAAAAAAAAAACAACTAAAAAACAATAAATGAGCACTGCCCTCTAAAAAAAAAAATAAATTAAAAACTTCTAGAAAAGCAGTAATAATATATGAGGTGTATGATTAGGTGGATCATTTGTCTGCAGCGTCTTGACATAACACGATCTATATGTTTGAATCTAGTTGTTGCTACACTTCCCAGCAGTATGTATTTAGATACATGGTGCACATTACATTATACCTTCCACCTGTCTCCGTGTTACTCTCTATGCGGCGTTGTGCTGTTATTTTAATATGACAAAAATAAATAAAATAGAAGTTAAAAGTGAGAAACTATGATTGAGAATGAAGAAAAACATGCAGACGTCACGGAGCTGACACCTCCTGTACTAATGAAAATCTTCCTGTGACATGAAATGTGATATGTATGATAATTAAGGCTGTCACCAAGTGTCAGGAGCAGATGTGCATAAAGTTTGCCTATGCACAAGCTTGTTTTTCTGTAGCATTTGCCTTGTCTGCTGTGAAAGTTTATCTAGTTTCACAAGAAGGTTAATTTAAAAGAGCATTCCAGCTGGAACTAATACTCAGTGTAATGCCCCGATGCCGGGACTGAGTGGGCGGAGCATGGCACAGGGATTCACGAAACACCACGAAGAATTCCTGTCTCATGCTCGACCCCACATCCCAGCACATGACATATTACATTGTATAGCTTTCTTTAACCCCTTAGGCTATGTTCACACAGCTTAAAATGGGACATATCTTGCCCCATTTGCGGCGTACTGCGCTAAATACGGGGCGAGATACGTCCCAGCCATTACGGTAATTCACAGTTCTCAGAGAACTATGGATTACGTCTCCTCTCCCCGCTCGCACAATACGGCAAGCGGGAAGATAAGGGACATGTGAAATATTCAAGGCGTATACACGCCGTGAATAACGAATGTCTATGGGCCGGCGGGCTGCTGGTTCCCCCCGCCCCCGAGCACACGGCGTAATAGTGGGCGAAATACATCCCGCAATTATTGCCGTGTGAACATCACCTAAAACTGAACGCCTGAAAAGCTCTTAATGACCAGCACATTTTTTTACTTTTTTGCCTCCTTGCGCTTCAACAGTTGTAACTTTATTTTTTCAATGACGCAGTTGCGTGAGGCCTCATTTTATTTGGGACAAGTTGTATCTTTTGGGGGAATATTTTAAGTTCACTTAATAAATTATTACAGAATTTTCTTATTTTTTTATTTTTATTTTTTTACACCATTCACATTTCACAGTTAGAAACTTGTTAGATTAATTCTACAGGATATTACGGTCCTGTGGATATCTAATATGTGCAGGGTTTGTGTGTGTAATGTATGCACAATTATTAAATATTTATTTTTATTTTTATTTAAATCCCATGGATGAATAACTGTTTCACTTTTTACACTTAGCAATGTATTAGCGTATTCATATATGCTAATACATTATAATCTGTCTCAGTCTGACACGGGCAGCAGTCAGGGCAGCACACAGTCTGCCCTGATCGCTGACTTTTTACACAGACAGCCCTGCAGCTACTCTAGGTTCACAGGGCTGACTGTGCAGCCAGTCCCCGGGCTCAGTCTGGTCACCTGAGTCCTGATCACCCAACAGAGCAGGGGAAAGCCCTTTGATTATCTCGCAGTCACGAACCGCAGCAATCAAAGGGTTAAGTGCCAGGGAGCGGAGGTTTCCCCCGCTCCCCAGCGCTTGCAGAGACTGCGCTGGGACAGGGCTGTGAAGTACAACTCTACACTTAGCGCAGCGGCAGCACTGGGTGCCTCAAACCATCTGCAGCGACGTCACAAGTCAGCGTCGGTAGTTAAGGGGTTTTCTTACTACATTGATGAGCTTTAAACATGTAGGCAAAGGTAAATAAAGACTATTACCAAATATATTGATTTTGCATAATTTTAGAGTTAGAGCAGTTCTTATCTCTTGCTTGTGTACAAAAGTTTCTCTTCTTACTAACCACCAGGGACGTAACTACAGGGGGGTGCAGAGGTAGCAGTCGCTACCGGGCCCTGCAGCCCGAGGGGGCCCAAAAGCCCTCCTGCCACATAAGAAGATACCAGCATTGTAAGTGCCGCATAGTAACTTGGGGGCCCATTTCACTTTTTGCACCAGGGCCCCGGAGCTTCAAGTTACACCTCTGCTAACCACCTTCTCTGCTCTAAGGCTACGTCTACACGGACAAAACACTGGTCGGATTCTAATTAGAATCCGACCAGTATTCTACATTTGGTTTCCTTTTTGAAAGTTTGTCGCATTTTTTTCTGGTTTTGATTTCACCCACCCCATTCCATTGAACAGTACTATAATCTGCCATTTCAAGTGATAAACAGATTATAGAACAATTTTGAAATCCGACCTCAGAAAATCCAAGCTGTGTAGACTATAGCTCACATTTTCTATTGAGGTCTATGGGGGTGATTTACTGAATCAGCTTAAAAATTCAACAGTAAATCACTGCTGTGTAGACATAGCCTCATGGTCCTGTCTTGTATGGTGTGGTCTCGCCCTGCTTGTTTTTGTTTCTTACTGCCAAACTTTAACGCTTTAGAGTTCTGCAGCCTCGAGCCCTTCTAATAAAACCCCTCCATCACCAATATCCCACTAACAAGCTAAGCTATGAACATCAGAGCTGAAATGTCAGTTAATACCACAGAACTACCCACAGCCTGAGCAGGAAGTGCGAGTCTGAAGCTGGCTGTGAGGAGCAGGCTCTGTGAAATAGCATGATTTGAAAAGCCCTTTAAGGCCTACACTGTAAATGCAATGTAAGCATAGCCTTAAAAGTGTTTTGCCAAGAAGGGATTTCCTCAGCTATCAGGCTGAATTTGAGCCTTGAGCCTTGAAAAGACGGTGTTGTGTTTCTGTGTTTAAAAAAAACAAGTACCTCTTCTGTGATGTCATAGCACCACCTCCCCTGCACGTTCTCGAGGCTCAGTCTCTGTAGTTGAGCAAACATAGTTTTGCTACATCATAGAGGAGAAATATTGTGCACAAGTTAATGGGTTTTGTTTTATGCCTCTTATCTGCTCAGGAGAGATTAGCTCAGGGCAGGCAGC
This sequence comes from Phyllomedusa bahiana, assembly GCA_025379985.1. Taxonomy (NCBI): domain Eukaryota; kingdom Metazoa; phylum Chordata; class Amphibia; order Anura; family Hylidae; genus Phyllomedusa; species Phyllomedusa bahiana. The sequence continues at coordinate 42,839 of JAODAL010009320.1, read as the reverse complement.
TTTCTTTAATTCTTTCATGGAGGCAGTGAGCCAGGGGAGTGTCTGAAGTTTTACTAAGATAATTACATTACAAGCAGAACATTCTCTATACAGAAGACAAAGGATAATTTTTCCACAGTCCCTTCAAAGCTGCAGTGGTGTTGGGGAAGAAGGGCTGAGCAGGGAGAGTCTGCAATCTTTACTCTGATTATTACATTAGAACTAGTGGATTCTCTATACAGGAGACAGATACTTTTTTCCCCAGTCCCTTAAAAGCTCATTCATGTTCCCAGCCAGCAGATAAGAAGTTCAGCCAAAGCAAGCATGGCCAGATCAGTGTCCTGGTCATGTCTAATGTAAACTCTCAGGTAACCAAGGGCATCTAATTAAGGCTGTAGCTGTCACAGGCTTCACTTTTTTTAATGACATATATTTAGAAAAGTGATTAAATGTCCATTTTGGAGGATCCCACGTCAAAATTACATTGTGGCAAAACCCCTTTAAAGAGGTCCCATTTTGTCTAGAATAATGCACACACAGCATTCTACAGTAACATGCCACACAACAAGGCCCACACAATAGTTATATAATACCTCATAACTCACAACTTGCAATTACTTTAGGATCCATAAAGGGCTCTCTGCTCTTCCCCTCCTATTTCTCAGTGTTAGCAGCAGGGAAGATAATACACCGATTACAGTGGAGAGAGAATACAAGGAGGGAAGCTCACACTGGGGAGAGTCCCTGAGGTTATGTACGGGTGTATAGAGGAAGCAGAGCACAAGCAGCAAACTCTAGAATTCTAAACACACAGAACTCCTATCCAGCATGTATTACTTGAAGGACACCACATTCTAAATATCTGTAACAAGATGCACCTTCAAACAGAATATCTGTCACCACTATCATATGTAATATTCCTATTTTCTACGTCGAAGGTGTCCACAGCCTTTAAGTGAGAGGGTGCATTTACATAGAACATGATGGTGTTGGAGGACTTTGCTCAGTTAAGTTATGCAATCATAATAACTGTGTTATTATGTGATTATATTGGTTCTTTATGTCTCATATTATATATTGTTGCCACATCTGAAAAGTGGGCACACACTTTTTCAAACCGCTGTAGATAATCCTAATTTTCCAAATAAAATCTCATTCTGACCCTTCAGTGCGAAATTGTGTTTTCTTGCAAGTTTGATCCTCCCAGGAAAATGCAACGTGCACAGAGATGCATAGAGTTGTAGGCAACATACAAAAATCAATAAATAATAATTAGATGGAGCAGCTACATCGACATTTTATGGGCAGCCTGGGGATGCGGGTATGATGTGATGCACTTGTGTTATTTTTCTCTTTAATAAACCACTGAAGGTTTCAGGACTCAGATTCTTGATTGTACTTTCCATTGTCAGTGATAATCAGATGCCTGTAACAGGCGAGGGCAGCCATGATTCTGGAGCTGGTGGGAGAGTTGAAACTCAACATGAGTTTGTTAAAAATGATGATGATAATGAGGTGTCTTCAAATGTTCAAACTTACACCAATCAGCCTTAAAGTGGTTGTCTCACCAAGCTGTTTCACAGAGTCAAAAGCAGCTGCAGATTCATGCTTTCTGTTTCTTCCTGGTCAGACTGTGGGTGGTTCTGTATCGTTGATTAACACATCCTCTCCGTATTCATAGCTCTTCTTATTGCACCGACATGAGAGCAGGCGATCTTCTCTATAGTGCACAGAGCTTCAAAACACAAAGTAAAGAATCAAAAGTAATTAGTCTCCTTTGTTTATTAGAGTTAACACTCTCTGTCCTCAAGTTGCTGGTCTCCTGTGTGCTGACCTGTGGTGACTTCACTCCCTGCTCTCAGATAAGACAAAGAGCAGAGAGAGAAGGGGAGAGCAGGATGGTAAACAGAGAAACCTGTGTGCACTTAGAGCAGATAAAATCTTTCTTATCTTCTCAACAAGCAAAATAAACAAAACAATATATTTGGAAAAAGTTTTAAGTTACCATTTCCTACATGTTGAAAGCTGATCTTTCTAGTGAAACAACCCATTTAACATTAACTCCTTAACGACCACCCACCGTCTTTTGGCGGCGGGCATTTTAGGTCGTTCGTCTGCAGCGACGTCTTTTGACGTCACTGCAGACATCGGAGTTTGCGCTCCCTGGCGCCGCAGCAGCGCCTGAGATCGGGGCTGTACTACCCGATCCCAGCGCAGCTCCTGCGAGCAACGGGAATCGGGGGAGACCTCTGCTCCCCAGTGCTTTTACGCTTTGATTGCCGCGGATCGTCACCACAGTGCAATCAAAGGGTTTCCCTGCTCTGTCGGGGGATCGGAACAGCTGGTGACTCGACAGAGCCTGGGGAACGGCTGCACAGTCAGCTCTGGAGACTTGGAGTAGCCCCAGGGCTGTCTGTGTAACAAGCCAGGGATCAGGGCAGACTATGAGTTGCCCTGATCACTGCCTGTGTCAGACTGACACAGATTACAATATATTGGCATATATGAATATGCTCATACATTACTAAGTGTAAAAAAAAAAAGTAAAACAGTTCTCCCTTCATGGGATTTTTTTTTTTAAAAAAAGTAAAAAACATAAAAAGTGTAAGAAAAAATAAATGTAAATAAAAATAAATATTTAATAAAAAAATAATAATAAAATAATTGTCCATACATTACACACACAAAAAACCTACACATATTAGGTATCCATACAACCGTAATAACCTGTAGAATTAATCTTAAAAGTTATTAAGTGTGAATTGTGAATGGTGAAAAAAAAATGAAAAAAACAAAAAAAGTGTTAAAAAAAATGAAAAAAAATTCAGCAATTATTTATAAGTGAACTTAAACTATTCCACCATAAAGTACAACTTGTCTTGAATAAAACGAGGCCTCATACAACTGCGTCATTGAAAAAAAATAAAAAAAAGTTACAACTGTTAAAACATAAGGAGGCAAAAACTAAAGAAATGTTCTGGTCATTAACTACTTTTCAGGCGTTCGGCTTAAGGGGTTAAAAACAAAAAACAATAATGGTCAGAACCTCCCAAAATTGCCAAATAAATGGCGCTAGTGCATGTTGACATGGCTGCAATGCAAACACACCATTTTTGGTAATAAAAAGTGCTCTACTCTGATAACCCTTATAAAAAGTTTAACCCATGATGAACATTTGTTATCCACATATTAGGTGAAAGTATCTGATGTCTAGGATCCCTATCGATCGTGAGGTCAGAGGTTAAATGCTCCTTGTAGCTCCTAACCCTGTGACCATGGTGGGGCAGTGGTCGAGCATGTGCGCTGCCCCACCATGTATAGAGCTGGTGGAGACAGAGGATTGGGGGATACAGGAGTGGGCCTCTGATCAAATCTACTTTTTGGTAAGACTTGCCACCTTTTCTGGATCAGCAAATCTGTAAAATTGGCAAAAAGGAGGCCTAGTCAGCAAACTATTACTTCTATACTAGAATGGAAAAATGTAAGAAGAGATACATATCCTGTTTTCTCACGTCCTATCATATACCCTTCCCAAAGAAAACAAAGCTAAAAAAGTTCCTTCTGTAATTGAAATCAATACCAGCCTCCCTCTCCTTTAAGTTTCAGCACTTTCTTATTGCTTTTCTTCATGTCTAGTTTGTTAATGTTATTTTTCAGTGCAGAATCCATGCATTTCCCTCTGCGGTGTCATCTCCAGTTAATCTAAGAGAAGAAGTGGGAGACAGCACATCACAAACAAGAACTATTTTACTACCGGCTTGACTCAATATTTACTAATAACGTCAAAGCCATCTATATCATAGTTGGACGCGGACCAATTTTTCACATTTTTTTATGAATCTAATTTGGACTGACAGCACAGACATATACCTAGGCTTCAATCAATACAGGCGCACTTGAAATGTGCCAGCATTTTATGGAGCTTTGTGAAATACAATACTGGTGTGTTATATCCTATAAACACAGGAAGCTGCAATGGTGTACAATTACCACAATGTTTATCCATATTAGCGCCCCGGTAAAGACTTTTCCTCATTGACGTTACTGACAACCAGAAGAACAGTAAAGGGGATGTCCATCTTACACCCAGAAAACTTAATAACTCAAAAATGAGTTATTTGTTCAACTCACGTTTTTATGTTAAACACATTTTTTTTATGATTTATTGGGTTATATATTTTTTATATTTTTCATATCACTTTCCATATTTTTTTAATAATTCTTAAGTCCTTCAGTTTTCACTTTGGCCACTAAGCCTAATAAGTCTGACACTTCCTGTTCTGTAAAGAAAGATTGTCAGTTGTCTGCTCATTATCAGCACAAAGAGGAGACACCAGTGTGAATAGATAACACAGGATCCACCAGTCACAAGAGGAGATAGTCACAGTTCACCCTTTCACCTGCCTGCACAGTGACTTCTTCCCAGGTCAAAGAGCTTGGCTAGAACCTGTCACATAGGTTATGACCCCCCTTGCTGAGGACAGCACAAGCTAGTGACAGACCTACTGTTCCCAGTGCGGTGTCCCTTATTCTGTAAAATGCTGCAGTTTTAGAGCATTTACCCCTCAAATCTTATTCATGAGTAGGTGTTAGCTCCGCCCACCAAAGGCTAGCCCCGCCCACTGGCAGTTATTCACATGTTTTAACCTATTCAAAGTAATAGGTTTATCAGTTGAGGTGGGCGGGGTTAGTCTCAGTTGGGCGGGGTTTGAAAAAAAATGACTCTTTGAATGACTCTTCGAATTACTCTTCTGGCTGAAAACTGCAGATTTGAGCATTAAATACACGAAAACTACAGCATCTTACAGAATAAGGGACACAGCGCTGGAAACAGCAGGTCTGACACTAGCTTGTGCTGTCCTTAGCCAGGGGGGCAAAAACTATGTTACAGGTTCTCTTTAAGTCTCCTATGTGCATGAAGCTGCTGTAAAGCATCTCTCTGACTGTTATTAACCCCTTACCGACATTTGCCGTACTCATACGGCAATGTCAGGTAGGGGTTCCCGCAAATTGACGTATGAGTACGTCAAGGCGATCTTGCGCGCGCACAAGCGGAGCGTGCAAGATCGCGGCATGGAACCGGCGGTATATTACCGCTGGCATCATGCCGCATCCCCCACGGCCGGAGTGAGCTCCGGCCGTGGGGGATTAACCCCCCGATGTCGCGACATCGTGGACTCGACATCGCAGCTGCGGGCAGCAGGAGTGAGCTCCTGCTGCCCGAGATCCGGCGCAGTAACGGTGCTTTAGCGCCGGTACTGATCTCCTACCAGACAGCCCGGATGCTGAATGAGAGCATCCGGGTTGTCTGGTGACGTCACAATGCCCACAATGCATTGTGGGCAGCATGACTGACAGTTGCCATGGAGACCAGCATACAGCTATAAGCTGTATGCTGATCTCCTATTGCATGAACGATCTGACGATCGTTCATGCAATTCCCCCCTGGGGAAAAGGGTAAAAGGGTGAAAAAGTAAAAAAAAAAGTGTAAAAAAGTAAAACACAAACACAAAAAATAAAAAAAAAAACACGTAAAACCCCTTTTTCCCCCTTTACAAAGGGAAAATTTCCCGCAAAAAAGATCAAAAAAAAATAAAGTACCCAAAATTTGGTATCGCCGCCGCTGTTATTTTAAAATTAACCCGTAGGGTGAAGGGCCCGGAAAAAAAAACCCCAAAAAAAACAGTTTTAAATTTTGCATTTTTGTTCTTTCCCGAAAGCACAAAAAGGGAGAAAAAAAGGTAAATCAAAAACATTTACAACACCCCAAATTTAAATGCCAATTAAAATTTCATTTAAAACCCGCAAAAAAAAATTCCTTACCCCGGCTCTGTATACAAAAAATTTAAAAAAGGGTTTAGGGCCTCAGACTCCCGGCGATGCAAAAACTTTTTTCCTTTTTCAAATAAAAGGGGTTTTTATTGTGAAAAAGCAGAAAAAATATTAAAAAAAATATTAGACTTCCGTTCCCCCCCAATTTATGTAGAGACACCAAAAGGGGCAGCAGTCCCCTTACATGGGGACCCTACCAGCAAATATCTGTTTGCAAATATCGGCCCCATCGCCACGGGGCCCCTTGTGCGGGGCCCTACCAGAGAGTTCACATTTAAAAATTGAAAGGAACCTCTGTCGACTTTGTTTTGGGGGGAGAAGAGCTTTACAGCAGGAGCCCTTTCCCTGGAAGACTCCCGGCCCCGAAAAACTGCAAGGTTTTGTAAAGAGCAGGGGCCCCTGTTTGCCCCTTGGGGCCCGGGTTTAAAAAGCATCTTTTCCTGTCGGCAGCTCCTGTGATTGCCCCCCCTCCCTCTACTTTTTGGCCTGACACCCCCTTATCTATTTAAAGGGGAGAAATGCTCCAGTGTACACAAACCCCCCCCCCCCCCCCTTTTGAAGGGGGAAGTGACTGCATTTTGGCGGCCCCTTCTCGGGCCCCCCCCCTGTACTGCCCAGGGGACTGTCGTCACAGCGGCCACTGCCCTGCTGGACACCCCGGCCATTCCCTGGGGGGGCTCTTTATATGCAGATTATCCCAAAAAGGGGACGGGCTCCCTCACTGGGCTAAACACCTGCGGGGTTTCCCTGAAGAAAACCCCCAACTCTGATTCTCCCCCTCTGCCGCAGGGGCGGGACTCCGCTGACTTTTCCCTGTCTTCATCCCCACATAACACAGCTCTTTCCCTCTTTTTTAACCCTGTGGCCGACACTTTTGGGGTTTCCCGAGCAAAAGTGAAATTCCCACAATTTGCAGTTTCATAGCTTTGAATCTCTCTTTATTCTAAATTCCTCGGAGGGGGACCGTTTTTCCCCCCAAAACAATGGGAAAAAAAGCAAAAGGCAAAAACCAAAAGGGCCCTAAATCGAGCTCTTTTAACCCCCGTTTACTGCCAGTAACAGCAAAAACAAGTAATGTTGGGGCCCTTTACTAAACCCGCTGGCCCACGCCACTCTCCCCCTTTCCCAAACCCCCCCCCATTTGAAAACCTTTGCCTCTGATAACATGTTTGGTTTCGATGAGGGCGCGTTTGTTGACCCATGGGGGAAACAAAAATAAAATTGGGCCCTTTGGGGTGGCCCCGAAAAAGGGTTTCCAGAAAATCCAGGAACATTGGCCCAGCAAACGATCTCCGACAGTCAGGGCCATGTTTGTCAAAACCCAAGAAAGATATCAACAAGCAGGTCAGCGCCCCCAAAGACCACAAACAGCCCCTTTCCAAAAGCGGGAAGAACAAGCTGGGAACCCCGGGCCCCAAAAACTGCGCTTACAACAAGCCCCAAAAAGGGCTTTTAAAAAATTTAAAATAAAAAGGGGGCCCCTTGGTAAAAATCTAAAATTCCTTGTGTGATTCCCTATTTGCCAAAACTCTTAGGGCGGCCCCAACCTTTCAGAGTGGAAAAGACCCCTATAGTTTTGGCCCGGGGACCGCATCCCTTGACTCCTCACCAAGCGGGACCCACAACGCCCCCCACCCCTGGAGAAAAACCCCATTTCCCAGTGATTGCAAAAACTTTACTTTTAAAAAACAAAGCCCAGCATCTTCCCAAACCCTTTTTAAAAATCCAAGCACCACGGGAAAAAAGGGGACATAAAATTTTTTTATTTTGGGATTTTCCTCTTGGGAGGGGGCCCAAAAGGCGACTCAAAGCTTTTTTATCACTGGGGCTGGGCCCCTTTTAAAACCCCCCAAACACTTTAAGTTTGCCCTAACCTACCCCGGCTACTCTGCAATCTATCACCCATTGGTTTCCTCTTGTCACCTTCACATCCCAAAAGGGAAGTTCAAGGACCGAGACACCCTTCTTAAATCTACAGCAAAAAAAGGGGGGCCTTTTCCCCCGGATTCTACCCCTAAAAAAAGCAAGCCCAGAAAACCTGGTCAAAAGACTTCACCCCCTAAATCCCCCCCCCTTTTGGGAGATTTTTCCCCCTTAAGGAAAACGCTTCAGTTTTTGTTTGGGGTTTTCGGGGCCCCTAAGGAACCTAAACTTTCTCTGCAAACCGGTACCAAATTCTTTGGGCAGCCCCCCCTTTTTTTTAACTTGTCCTTTTGTTCAATTTTTCTTTTCTTTTTTGGATGAGCCCTGCTTACTCGGGGGGTTAAACATTGTTGTTACGGTCAAATTTTTATTTAGGGTCATTTAATGATATTTTTTCTACCCTTTTAGCCCTTCCCACACAAAATTTGTTTACGCATTATGGGCCCCCGGGGGGGGGGCCCTTTTGCACTTTTTCCCCCTTACTTGTACTTTCTCTTACATTTTGGGAAGTAAGGAACCCAAATTATCACATTGGCATTGGCGGTTTGTTTGGTTTTTTGGGTTTCCGCCCAATGGTGCTTTGTTTTTTTTCTTTTTTCTTTTTTTGGTACCTTCTTGTTTTTGTCAAATACTGGTTTAAGTAGGTCGGGGTGAAATGCGGGTGGGATTTTCGGCGGTCTCCTCCCCCTGGGGGTGAGTCCATTTCCTTTCAATTCACTTGCTATGGCTATAATTCTTTTTTACTTTTTTTTATGCAAGAAAAAAACTTTTGGGGGAATTTTAAAGGGAAATTGGGGGTCCCCCTTTTCAAAAGGGGAATTTAATTTCCCTACGTCACCTCAAAAAATTTTTAAAACAGACATCGCCCTCCTTCGGGAAAAATCACTTGGGGGGGGGAGATTTCAGGGGTTTAAACCCCCCCCTTTTGGGGGGTTCTCGGTTCTGGGCCCCCTCCCATTTTAAATGGGGAAAAATGGGGAAAATTACCTAAATCCATAAAAAATCTCTTTATTCTCTTGTTAGCTCCCCCCCCCTTGATAGTGAGGGCCGCGGGATTCATGTATCCTTGAAAGTCTCGGGGGAAGTTTTTTCCCCTTAAATTAATTTATCTAGGGTTCCCCATGCCAAACCCAAGGGTCTTTCATAAAACCCTGAAGACCATTATTTTATTGACCCTGAACCTTTTAAAAATTTTGGGAGGGGTTTTTTAACCTGGGGGGTTTTAATTTCCCCAGGAAGATGAAAATCGGTCCATATAAGCTTCCTCGTTTTCCCGCTATCCCATGACCCCCCACTTTTGGGGCAAAATTTTTTTTCGGGACTTCTTTTGGGTTTGGAACGGGGAGGTCTTTTAAACCCTGAAGGGAAGGGGATTTTTTTCTTTTTTTTTCCCAAACCTAAAAATTTAAGGGCCCCGTTTTGATTTTTTATTCTCCCTCTCTCCCCAAGCCATGCAAAGGGGGGGATCTCTTGATATTTGGTTTAAAATTTATTTCAGATAAATCCCCCTTTTTGTCCTAAACTGTCGAGCTGCCCCCCCAAGGGTTCAGATTACCTCTGGAGATTTTCCCCCCCTTACCTATTTGGGGACGAGGACTTTGGGAAATATCCCTCCGGGGTTGGTGGCTGCAATTTTTAAACAAGAAAACCCTGGAGGATGGGACGGAGCCAGTTTTAAATTTTGGGGAACCCGCAAAGCGGTCATTAGGGGGCCACTTTTTGCCACACAAACCCACCCGTGGGGAAGGGGGGTTGGGATAAAAATTGATTGTTGAGTAAAGTTGGGGCAATCTTACATTTGATTTTTCTCCCCAAAACCCTAACTTCTGCAGCCAAACCCCAATGGTCAAAACACAAAAAAGAGTATAACGCGGGCAAGAGAAATAGAGAGGTGCCCCGGCGGCCCCGGATGTCGGCAAAATTTATTCGGGTTTGGGAACAAACCCGGGCGGTTTTTTACCCAAATTTTGCTAAGGGGATTAACTTTTATTTCCCCAATTTTCATGCTTAAAGGGAACTATGCGGGAAAAAGGCAATTTTCGCTACGTATTAATATAGTCCAAAGCGGGGTTTCTATGCCCAAATTTATTTTTCCCCCAAGAAACCTCCAAGGAAAAGGGACCCCCAAGGGGCCCTTGGCCGTCTGTCTCCCCCTCCCTTTCGGGGAAGATAGGGACTCCCCTTAACCAAAACCCGGGGTCCAAAATAAAAGGAAAATTCTTTTTTTAAATTAAGAACGGGTAAAAAAAACCCCCGGCCCCCGATGGTTTTCCCTCAGGGAATTCTAAAAAGAATTTTTAACCTGAAGTCACCCCCTTCAACCACCGTCTCCAATCTTTTTCTGACAAACACCCATCCCCAACATATGAACACGGCGTTTAAAAAAGTTTTCCCGAAGCCAAAAAGGAAAGGGTGTCTCTCCCCTTCTCATACCCCCCAATTTTTCATTAATAAATTTTGACTTAAAATCTTTTCAAAGGTGTTGGCGGACAGGCGGCCCTCTCTTCCCTGCTCATTACCCCTAAACAGACGGGATTCTTTAAGGGAAATTGCGGCCGTCCCCTAATTTTCCCGTAAAGTCATTACTGTTCGGGTTGAGATCAAATGAACCGGGGCTTCATCTTTCTCCAGTTTTCCCTTGCCCAAAATTGTTTCAAAAAAGCTTTTCGACAGGGTCACGGGAAAGTGGGGGGGGCAGTGTTTGGAGGGTTAATTCCGGGGAATTTAAAGCCCTCCCCCACTGTATACCAGCCCCCACGACCAGTTCTATTTCCCGGGTATTCTTTCTAGGGCCCTTTTCATTTGGGGAGGGGGACTCGCCAGGGTTTCCATTACCCCACTACTCCCAAATTTTGGCCATAAAACCGCTTCCAGACCCCCGGGCCCCCGCATCCAGATCTTCGGGGCTTTAAATTTTTGGTTTCTCCAAAAAAGTGGCTCCTTTTTTGTAAAGATTTTCTGATTTAACTATTGACCCACTGGGGGGGGTTCCCGATAGCTCAAGACCCGGGTTACAGGAGTTTGGCCCTTTTCCCCGGGCTAAAAGGTTTAAATTTTTTCTAATCAGAGGGGTTGGAATCCCCCTCCCCCGCACAAATTTTTCCAAAACCCCTCCCTCCCCGGGATCATTTTTTATCCCCTTTCCAATTTTTTAATTACCCCCTCTGTTCCTCAAAATTTGGAAAGGGAAACAGAAAAAGGGATGAAATCTTCCGCTCCCCTTACTTGCTAAGGCCCCCTTCCCCAAGATGATAAACCCCCCAAAAATTTCTAAAATTTGTTACAAAAAACCCCTTTAAATTGCTTAGACAAAAAGTTTGTCCCAATTTTTTAAAACCGTTTTTCCCTTCTTTCTTTTTAAAGAAAAAAACCCCCCCGGGATAGCCCTTTGCTAAACTGATCCCCCAAAGGGAATGGGGGGGGGGGGGGCTGAATTTGCCGGATCTTAGGTTTGTATAATCTAGCCAGCCTCCTCCCGGGTTGGGGGGGGGGGAATTTCCGGTTTTGGGTTAAACATTTTTCCAAAAAATTCCAATCTCTCTACTGACGGGCACTTTTTTCCCCCCCAAGGACCTTCCAGGCCTTCTTCAAAACCAAATTTTTCTGCTCTTCCAAGGTGCAAACCTTTGCCTCATTTGAGGGACACAAAGGGGGGCCCCTGGAAGGCCTGTAAACCCTTTTTTCTCTCGGCCCGACCAGCCCCTTAGATATTCCTTTACTATGGGCAACTCCCAAAATTTAAAAACGGGGCCCTTGTTTTCCCCCCCAAAATTTTAAAGTTGGGGGAGAAAGGGGGGATTTTAAACTATTTCCCAGCAAATTCACCCTTCCCCACCAACGGAAAAAACTCTTTTCTCAAAAATTATTTCTCAAAAATTATACCTTGGGGCCACCACCCGCTTTTTTTGGCTTTACTCCCAAATAGGGGAGTTTTTATAAAAAGGAAAAAGGGGGCTTTTTTTAAAATTTGTTTTATCGGCCCTACTTTTTCCAACAGACCACTCTTACAGCGCTATATGCTGGTCCCCCGTAGGGTTCAGAAGAGGGGGGCCTTTGCGGATTTTTGCTAAGTGGGAAAGGAAACCCCAACCCAAGGAGATATTTCCCTAAAATTTCCCTCCGGGGAGGGGCTAAAGGGGAATCCAAAATAAATAGTTAATGGAGAAGTGGAGGGCACATTTTTTAAAAGAATTCCCCAAATTCCGAAATTTTAAACGGTTTTAAATATCCCCCCCCCACCCCAGCTTGCCCCGGCCTTTGACTCCTGCCCTAAGTGTGGCACCCCCCGCAGGATTTTGTCCATAGTAAAAGGGAACCTCGGGAAACCCAGGAAGTTCTGGGAGCCAGTCATACAAACTTAAAACTTAAGTTTGGGTTGTAATTAAACCCTTTAGGGGCCAAACCCCCAGCTCCTTTTCCCTTTTAATTTTTACCACAACATTTTGGGAACCCCCCCAATTTCGGCAAATATTTTTTTTTTGGGCGAAAAGAACCTCCTGGCCAAAGGGGTTGGAAAAAACCCGTCCCTACTTTTTTAAAGGGAAAGGGATCCCCTGGTAAAAATAAATCGGGAAAATGGACAGAATCGCATATCGGAAAAGGGAAAACCCCAAAAGGCTCAAAATTTTTTTAAAGGGAAAGGGCAGGAGTTCAAGGTAAACTTTTAACCCCCCGGGAGATCAAGGAGATCATGCGGGCCTTTTTCTACACCTCCTGGTATCTCTCCTCTAAACCTAGCATTTTCTTCGGGGCCCTTTGGGAAGTCGTATCCCATAACGGGACCCTTTTCCTCAGCCATATCCTGACCCCTTTTGCCCTGGATACCCCCTGGTACTGTCCCGTCGGGGTTTTGGGGGGGAAAAATTTTTTTTCCCTTTTCAAATTTCTCTCCCTCGGGCTTTAGAGGGAAAAGGGGCCCGGGTGTACGACCCAACGTTTTGAAATCAGCACAGGATTTTTTTTTCCCCCTTTTTTACCCCCAGCCCTTTACTTGATTACATATGAAAGGGGGAAATTATTCCCCTATATACATAAACGGCGTTGGGCCCACTGTTTTGTTTTGGTTTTTTTTTTTTTTTTTTTGGGGGGGGGGGTTTACTTTTTTTTTTTTTTTTTTTTCTTTTCCCTTTATGAAGATGGAATTTTCTTTTGTTTCATTTTTATTATTAGAAAACCAAAAGTATGCCCCATTATTTCTATTTTGTCCTTTAAATTGCTTATTTACTTTTCTTATTTTTTTACTAATGTTGCCTTATTTTAAAATTTCTTTGTGTATCAATTTGGTATCTCATCAAAAGGACTTTTTGTTTTTGTTATTTTTAAAATTTTAAAATAAAAATTATGTTTAAAAAAAAAAAAAAAAATACAAAGTGGTTATCGTGTAATGATCAACCTGCTGAAAAAAAACTAGATGTCATTTATACAGCACAGTGACTGCTGTAAAAAATCAAAAAAAAAACACTACCAGGTTGCTGTATTTTGTACAAAATGCCTCACAAAACCCCCTTAATAAAAGTGCACTCAAAGCATCACATGCCCCCCGTAATGTACCATAAAAAACATCAACTCATCTCGTTAAAAACAGCCCAAAAGCAGCTTCCAATATAAAATAAATAAAGAAAGCTATGGCTGTCAGATAGGACAAATAAAAACGCAACTTTTTATAAAAACTCGCTTCTAATTGTGTAAAAGTAAAAAAAAAACATAAAAAAACTATATAAAATTTATACATTGTAATTGTAAACCCCCATAGTAAAGTTAATCGTCATTTCTCCCGTATGGGACTACTGTAAAAATGAAGTCCAAAAACAATGGCGGAACTGCGTTTCCCCCCTCCATTTCCATGGCAATGCTAAAAAAAAACTACGGAAACCTGTGCGCCCACAATGGAAAATACACCCTTAGATGCGATCCTTGAGGGTGTTGAATCCAAATTGTGAAACTTCTGGAAGGTTTCACCTGTTCTAGTTCTTTGGGGGCTTTGCAGATGCGACATGGCCCCACCAATTTCTGTGCGCAAAAGCCAAATAGCGCTCCCTCCTTGTACCCCCTGCCATGGCCCAAACCGCAGGTTTTCACCCACATGTAGGGTATTGACGAACTAGGAGAATTGCGTAACACAATTTTAGGGCTTTTTTTTCCAAGATTCTTGTAAAATTAAAACAATTTTCAGCTAAAATTGCAGATTATGGAAAAAATATAATTTTTTATTTTCAGAGAGCCGAACGCTAAAAATTTGTGAAACGCCTGTGGGTGATATACTCACTACACTCTCTGGGTCTATTTCCTTTAAGGGTGTAGTTCCAATAGGGGTCTTTTTAGGGGTATTATTACGTTTTGGAACCTAGGTGTCCGCAACCTGAAATGGCCCTCAACTAAAATCTGTAATCGAAAATGAGGCCCAGAGTCCAGTAGGTGGCTCCTCCTATTCTGGGGCTTGTGGCTTGAGCCAAAAAAAGCACTAGGGGCACATATGGGATATCTATGGAAAAACGGAGGGAACTCTGTGGAATCGAATCTAAGTTGCATTTCCCTGATCACAATTTACCGTATTCTTGTTCAATAATGTATAAAAATTGAAAATCTGTAAAAAAAGTTGAAATTTTGTAATTTCACTTCCACTGTTGCTTGTTAACTACCTGGTTAACACCTTAATGGTATAATAAACTTCCTATAAATGCCGGTTTAGGAAATTTAAGGGGTGTAGTTTCTTAGCTGATGTCATTTATGGGGGTATTAACATTCAGGGTAAAATCAAATGTCCGTTCGACACTGGGATGGTGCTTAAAAATGTATATTGCAAATTTTCTTGAAATTTGGAAAATTACTCTAATTTATAAGCCCCCTATGTAGTAAAAAAAAAAAAAAGAAATTTAAAAAAAATTATGCCAACGTTCAGCAGACATATGGTAGATGCTAGTTATAAACTATTTTGAGTGAATAACTATCTGCCTTTAAATGCAGAAATTTTTGAGTTTGATATTGTAAAATTTTTCACATTTTTCACGCTAATTTGATCTTTTTCACAAATAAACAAGCATTTTTTGGACCAAAATTTCTTATATCTTAAAGCACAAGAGCACGAGAAAACAATCTCCCTGAAACACTTTGGATAGGTTAAAGTGTCAAAAATTTCGATTCTCACATAAGGGTGACACTGATCAGATTTCAAAAATGGGGGTCTGTGAGAGGCCAAAATGGCTCCTGGGTAAGGTTAAAGCAGTGCAAAAAAGGCCTAGTGGCCCAAGTGAAAAAAGCAAGAAATAAGAATTATTTAAAAATACTTGACAAGGTTATAGAGAAAAATTAAAAAAAAAAAAATTCACTAAAAAAATGTGTTTTAACATAAAAAGGACTTAACAATTAGTAATTTTTTTCTGACACATTCCTTTAAAATACCCCAAATTGTAAAAATAAGAAAAAAAAGTGTACTGATCTGTTCAATCCCCCGTCAATTCAGCCTTGAAACTCTGGTGTTTACTTGGAATAACCACTTTTGCATCAATGACAACCTGACAAGTGATGTCCATAGGTAGACACAAGGCCGCCATGACAGTAATGTTACCTGTATCACTGTAAGGGATCCTGATCAGATTTAAACCCTTCCCCCCACAAGGTTTTTCTTTACATCGAGTTAATTTTTTTTTCTGCCTTCCAAGAACTTTACTTTTTTATTGTTTCATCTACATGCCCGTGTGAGGGCTTGTTTTTTGCAGGACAAGATGTTCTTTGTAATGATACCATTGACTGTACTATACAATGTATTGGGTAACCCCCAAAAATAGTTTACAGTATGGAGCATGAAAAAAAAACGCAATTGTGCCATTATTTGGGGAGGTCCGTTTTTATGGAATTCACTGTGCAGTATAATTGACATGTTATTTGTGTTCTGCAGGTCGGTGTTGATTCTGGTGATACCAAATGTTTAGCGTTTTCGCTTTAGTACTTTAAAAAAACCAACATTTTTTACTTTTTAATTTGCATTGCAATGTCATTTTCTGTGACCAATAACTTTTTCATTTTTTTTTTTCATCTACGGACTCATTTTTTGTGGGCTAAGCTGAATCTTTTTATTAACAAACTCAAATAGATAAACCAATAGTCAGTCACTGTGGATATACGAAATGCAGCAGGCACACGCCCGAGCTTGGTAGACAGCAATCGGTACAAAAGAACACTATGTTGAGCAGCAATGTCCAGCGAAAGAGTAACTGCGGCTAGTTACAAAGTTCCAAGCTTTATTTTGTAACATAGTTAAAAAGTATCACTTCATGATGATAAAATAACGCATCCACAACCGACGCGTTTCGGAGATTAACTCCTTCCTGACTATCTGTTCCTGGACCGACCAGCGGATGACAGGCCTGACGGACCTGCACCGACATCGCTGGCTGAGTGTTGTCGCCAGCACTGAAGGAGCACCTTCTCTCGTACTCCTACCTCCCTGTCCTACACCCTCTTTGTCGCTTACCCCCCAGCATTTCACTCCATGTTCAGAAGATAAAAATTTAAAAGGTCTGGGAGAGTTTTGATAGTCTCTTATTGAAAGACGGCAAAACACCAAGCTTTTCTTAAATCCCCTCAAATTCCTACAGCAACCAAGGATAAGAAACTGACATGTTTCTTGCGAATACACTGTGAAATGCGGTCTGGTGGACGACACCGTCAGACAAATCAACAGTGATCTTCCTTCGTCCCAGGGATATACAATGCCCAGTAGGACTAGGAATTGTAGTTTTCAAAAACTCTCATAACAGTTCGCTTATCTTCGCCCAATGAGATTCACCGAGGCAATAAACAATCAGGCAGTTACACGGATGAGAAATTGCGTTTTCTTGCAGCAATGAACAATCGAAGAACAGTTGCTAGATAATTTTCTTTTACGAATTGTCGCCCCCCCCCCCCCCTCTTTTTTTTTTTTTTTTTTTTTTTCCTTCCCCCTACCCAAGCGTGGTATTTGAAAAAAAACTAGGGCGCAAACGTCCTTACCGCTATTTAAAAGTTGTACGGATAACAAACGGTGTTTTTTGCACCATGAAATACACCAACAGTAAACTACAAATTTCTGTATTCAAATTTACGTACAAGGTGGCTCTTTGAACAATACTGGGCTGCACCAACGTGGAAATACAGCTAATGTCGTTGTGTGGTTAGGTGATTTTTGCTTGTTGTTTTTTTTCTATTTGTATGTTATTTTGTGGTAATTTTTTGTTTTTGCGTCCGTGTATTGGTTGTTGTGTTATTTTTTGGTTTTTTATGGTTGTCTGTTATTGTTTGTTTTGTTTATTATGTTGATTTTCTTGTCGTGGTTGTTTTTGATCTTAGTTTTGTTTGGCTTTTTTTTGTAGTTGTTGTGTTTTTGATCTGTTGTTTATTTTTTTGTGTTTATTTTTGGTCTATTTGTTGTGTGTTGATTGTGTTATTTTTGTTTTTTTTTGTTGTGTGTTTGTGTTTGTTTTTTTTGTATTTGTAGTCTTTATTCTTGTATCGTTTTTTGTGTCTTGTGTTTATTTTAAATTTGTTGGTTTGATTTTTAGTTGATTTTTGTGTGTTTGGTTGTATTGTTGGTATTTTTTTTTATTTGCTTGTTTTTGTTGTTCTGTTTTTTAGGTTTTTATGTATTGTACGGATTAATAAAAGGGGGGGGGGGAGGTTCTGTCCTATGGAAATAACCTGCAAGTACTAGCAATTTTTTTGTATCCTAATATAAGTACAAGATGGGTCTTTGAACAAAAATGTCCTGCGCCAAAGTGAAAAACACCTAATTAAATTTGAGACGTATAATAAAAGGTGGGTTTTGCACCAATGAAATACACCTGCGGTGACTACAAAATGTCTGTATCCTAATGTAAGTACAAAGGTGGGTCTTTGAACAAAACTGGGCCTGCAACAAAATAAAAGCGTAATATTTCACTCAGGTGCGAGGTGTGCTGGGAAAAAGTGGTAAAAAAAACAAGCCATTTCAATGCAGGTTCAAAGCAGAGTTGGGTTGCACAATATACACTCTCCTTTCAAAAGCCTGACTGCCTGTTCTGTCTGTGTTCGCCGGCAACTCCCCTGCCCCTCATCCCCGCGCTGACAGCGCTAGATGCTTCTTTAAAGTCTCAGCATACTAACCAAGAGCTTGAAAATTTCTCTAATTACTATGTTCTAATGTTCACAGGATCCAAAAGTTTGACCCAAGGTCATGCTGTTTAACGGAAATGCTACCAAATATAATGAAATGTATGGAAAAGTTTGACTTGCAGGAAAGTAATAAAAATGCTTAGTAATTGTCTATATTATTCCAGCATTTGGCAAAATCTCAATAATTTTGGTTAAAACTAATTGACCTAAAACAGGGAAGGTTTATTCCTGATTTCATGTTAGATAATGATAAAAACTTGCATCGTTGTCTTTTTTTTTTTATGTGTATGTAAACTTTGTTTTCAAACTGAAATTTACCACGCATGCAGTAAATAGATTCAGATACAATACAATATACTCCATTGCTCGTGGAGGGTGATCCCAACCCTACTGGGTAAAAAACTTTAAATAAAAAAAGAATTAATAAAAATATAAAAAAGCCAATTATTCATTTTTGTTATATCGGGAAAAAATTTTGCAGACAAAAAACAGTTGGAAATTGTGAAATCTTCTTTTTGGTTTTTATTTTGTTAAATGTTTTGTCTTCAAAACCCTGTACCCTGTAACGCACCCTTGTTTATTTCATAGAGAATTAAGCAATGTAAAACATTAACAAGCAGAAAATGATTTCTCCCCTTAAAGTTTTGGTGGATGTCCAAGTACGGCAAATTATTCAACAAAAACTAAATGTTAAGATGACAAGTTTTGATCTATTAGGGGCAAAATGTCTTTTAATTTACACCTAAAATTACCAGACTGACCAACGTCCTGCTATCCCAGGCTCCAGTGTGAGGCTAAAGAAAAAACCTTTCGCCCCCTCCCATCAGCTTCTGCAAAAATAAATTTTACATGATTCTTGGTCCGGACCTATATTGACAAACATTTTCCCCCTTAAGTAATTAAACTTTATATACTTCCTTTAAATTAGATAAATTAATTTGAAACTTTTCATTACACGCAATAAATTCCACATTGAGTTGCTTTTTTTTTCCCCTAATGCAGATTTTCCCATGTAAAAAATCGCTCGCGTCGCCCCCGTGAAATAGATTTTGTCCACTGAAGAAATCGGGTCCAGCACGACATAAAATTAAATTCTTCCCGGGGAAAGAAATGTGGGAAACCCTTTTTTTCCCTGCAAAATTATGGGGGTTTCAAAATAGTCAAGTCCCGATTTGTGGTGGGTTTGGGTTTCCCAACCTTGTAATTTTTTTTGAGAGGGGATCCCTTTCCATATTGGGCGGGGGTGGGTCGTATTGATAAGCTTAATTAAAGGAACCGTCACTCTAACATTGCTCAAATCTGCATGCAGCTGTTATGAGTAGAAGGGCTGGCAGATTGATATATTGTTCTGTGGAAAAGGGTTTTGTAATCTTTATTTTAACTTTTTTGTTTGTTCTGGGTAAGGAGTCCCGTGGGTGGTCCATAATGATTTTCCCCTTCTCTGTTGCAAATCAGGTAGAAGATGTCAATCATTATTAAGAAACCCCCCCGGACTCCTTAAGGGGTATGTTCACACGGACTAATTTTAAAGCGTATTTTTCGACGTATTTTTCGCTCCAATACGGCAGAGCGTGCCGAAAAGGGGAATTGGTTTTTGCCCCTCTCCCCATCGTACAAAAGTCGTATTGTCCGCGGGATAAGTGACTGGCAATTACTTGCGCCAAATACGTGCCGCGATAAGTGACTATGGGGGGGCAAAAACCGCCCCCCCCGTGCCACAGGAGTACATGCTGTTCAGCGCGGGTCCAAAACACCCCCTGTTTTTGGGCCCTATGTACGCCGCAAATTTCCCGGGGGAAATAGCCAAACCAAATAAGCAGACATGTAAATGATTTCAGGGGTAAACGGCCAGGGTGCGGATCTAAGGGTGCAGCAGCTATGCACGCCCCCCTGTACACTGCTGTGGGGAGTCTGTGAGTGACAGACGCCCAGCCACTCCTGACAGGGGGCATGTCGCACCAGCCTTTGGGAGAACCTGGAGGCCGCTCCAATCAGCTGCAGGGGCGGTATCCAGGAATCCCATTTAAACTCCCTGAAGGCTGAGTGCAGCGCCTGTGATATTTCTGGCTACCTTGTGTTACTGGTTCTGTATATTGTGTTTTGCTTACCTGTGTACCTGACCTCGGCTTGTTCTCCTGACCCCAGCTTGTCTCCTGTTTTTGTACCTCTCTCCCGTTTGGCTTTTGACCTCGGCTTGTTTACGTTTATCCCTCTGGTTCTGATTTGTGGCTTTGGCGTTCCTGTTTTGGTATTGACCCGGACTGTCTGACTATTCTACTTCCTCACGGCCACAGCACTTTAGCAGCGCAGGGACTGTTGCCCAGTTGCCGTCTGCCGCCTAGGGCAGCACGTCAAGCAGGCAGGGACAGTGGGCTGGGTTCTAGCTAGGGCGCACTGCACCTCCCTTGACGTGACATGAATAGATTACAAATTCTGCTGAGGTTGGTGGTGGGTCAGAATCTGATGCAGCAAAATTAAAGAGCACTTGTCACACTGAACATGTAACATCTAATCTGCAGGCAACATATTATAAAGCAGAAGGAGCTGAGCAGATTGATATCTTGTTCTGTAGAAAATGGTTCAGTAGAATTTGAAATCTATTCATTTAAATTTCTGCTTGTTCTGGGTGATTTGGGAGTTTAATGATTTCATAGAAAACTATAAAAAGCATTTATTTGGAAAAGTAAAGATATTCCACTACCGTCATGCATTTATTTTATTTTATTTTCACTACTTATTTACCTGTCATCAAAACAGTGATTCTCCTTGTGAGGAAAATTGACTCAAAAATGACAAGTCATCCCCCCCTCCCTCCAACTTAATAACTCAAGTCACTCAGATGGCAGAAATCACCCCAGCTCCACCAGGAAGCCCCAATTTATTAGCTACAGCCCAGATGCTTTGGAAATGCCCTTCCAGAGGAAGATGTCAATTATGCAGGATACATTCAGGTCCGCCGAACTAAGGACAGAGAGGGATCATCCCAGCAGAAGGTCAGCACATGAAAGAATCCTCATTCAAATTCATTAGCACCTGAATACACATAGGCTTTCAGACTCCCAGATTCAAAGGCCCTTTCATACAGATTTATGGGAGAGTCGTTCATAACAGTTATACCCCGGCTTCATATTTTAAAATATGAAACTCCCCACGTGTATAGCTGCCACTCCCATGTTCATAGGAGGCAGGGAAAGGGAGAAACACAAATCTGGCCTTAGAAACCAAATAGGATAGGCATGTGTGGTACCAGGTCGTAGATTAGGCCCATCCGGTTCCGATGGTACCACTGGTTTGGTTCTGTGCCAGGACCCTGCCACAGTATGGCACATTTTGTATTTGAGTAAAAAAATGGCATGGCCAGAGAGGGAGGAATTTGAAGACCGTCCCAGGGGTGTGAGTGAGAGTGTAGGGGACCGTGACGTGGGCTGTCTCATTACTGTTATAACCTGAAGCCCAGGTATGCCTTTTGTTGTTCTTGGAGGGGGGGGGGGTACCTGACACCAGCATTCCAGGAGCACCCACACAGAAGCAAGGCCACATCAACCCCCCCCCATGTAGGCCCAAAACCAAGCCAACCTAAGGTAACTAGACACATCTTGCTTCCTTTGTTTGTAACCATACCCATATTTGCACCTCTGACCAATATCTGTATAGTATTGTCCCTATATATATTGTCTGTCTAGTGCACACTCCAAGATTAATGAAATCTATAAACTTTAATCTGTGCTAGTCTGTCTTGATCGGCCTCACCCGCCTTTTATTCGGCCTTTAAAAATATAGCTATCCCAAGGCTGGTTCCTGGCCTTGTTGTAAGTTGGTAACGGATTGGTCTTATAACCAAACGAGGGACTGGTGGCAGTTTATTGGGCTGGCAGAGCTCTGGTTAACCAGCGTGCGTAAACAGATCTCTCCCAGCCGTTCAGGGTTGTGGGTGAGTAGGGTGTCCTCTTGCACTCCCTGGGTCTTACTGTGCCTGTGTGGACAGGGGTTAACTGTGAAACAGTATCTGGCTGACCTTTGTCACGATACACCCCAAGTCAGGCAGTCGACCCTCGAGTGGACCGATGGAGTTTTCCTGAGACTCCCTGCTTGTGGTTGGGTCAGTAGTTCTTCAGCAGCTTTTTTCTACAATTCCCAGAATCCATTAGCATTACAATCTAAGGCTTCCCTGCACCTGCCCCCCTAATCCTCCTAGCAAAGTCCAGCACTGCCCTGTACACACTTTCATCTTCCTTATCAGACGTGTGAACCTCATGCCCATGCATCTCTGCTCCAGTTCACTCCATGGTTGCCTGCAACAGGCATTCTTTTTTTACCCCATAATATATATATATATATATTATGGGGTAAAAAAAGCAGGGTAACTATATATATATATATATATATATATATATAAAAATTGAAGAATCACTTGAAAATGGCTCTGTGAGAGGGCCGAAACGTCGGTTTTGTGACATGTGGCAATAAACGGTTTGTTTTTTGATTTGTACCCGAAGTGTGCTGCGAAGATTCTTAAATTTTTATATTGTTGGAACTATTGCCAAGTTTCTTTTTTCGCTGGCACCCTGCTAGTTATATATTTTTGGTGTGCTGCTTTCTCTATATTATATATATATATACATATATATATATAAAATACATGTACAAATATATATATATATATCATCTGGTTTATATATTTCTAGATATGTACTGTAAAACCCCTACAGCAGGTGCACAGCTATCCCATCAATGTACTCTGATTGCTGTGGGGAATGTGACATCATCAAGCTTTCCTGTACACTGCATAGCCTATCTAGCATCCAAGAAAGGTGGTGACGTCACATCCCCCACAGCAATCAGTTTTTGATCGTGGGAAAACTATGTGCCTGTTGTAGGGGATGTGGCATCCTTCCTGCACCCAGTGATGTCAGGGTAGAATCTCATGATGATTTACCCTGGCACCACTACTATATAAAGAGCAGTAGGAAGATTTTTTTTCTGGCTGCTGCTGCTGGATAATCTCAGAGGTACTAAAACACATTCAGCCAATCAAACAATGAAAGTCTTATGACCAAACATCTCCCCCTATCAGTAGAAGTAAAAACCGTGCACAATATTGAAGGCAGCTAGACTCTATCAGCTAGCAGTGATGAGCTATTATGTATACATAGTAATCATTGTATGTCTCCACAGTTCTGTACTTGAAAGACTACATTTCTGTCTGCGCCTCTGTTTTCATAGTGACTGATGAATCACTAGAGTCAGCCAGATCTTTCTCTGCTCAGCTCACACTTACTACAAGGGTGTATTTCTGAGCAGAGCCTGGCTTCAAAGCACACCCGCTTAGTGATGACAAAATGTCCATTGAGGCCATGTGATCAATGGAAGGCACATGGTTTAAAGGAAGTAAGAAGGAGGGGAGTAAAGGGCTCTGGTTGGTTTTGCAAAGCAAAAGCCCCAGAGAAACCCTTTAAGGAGTCCATGGAAGACTTAACCGCTGACAAGACCGCCCACTGGACTACTTAATTGAGAATAAGCAGAAATTTATCTATTTTTCAATGTGCTCAGCAACTCCTGCTTTTTAAGATACTGCACCACACTTGTTCATGTGTCATGTCTGGTATTGCAGCTTAGTTCCATTGAAATGAATAAGGCTGAGCTGCAATATTCCACACAACTTGTAGACAGGTGGAGTATCCATTTTTATAAGAAATCAGCCATGTTTTTCTTATTCTAGATGATCTCTTTAATATAAGAGGTAAAGTACAAACTTTACGTGTTTGTGTTTTTTTTAAAATTGACTAAATGAGAACATCTCTCAAATTTAGAATACACATGTGCAACTGTTCAATGTTTCAGTGCTTTTTGCACAACTTGCTGATCATCAAACATGCAGACTTTGCTGATGTAAATGGTTACGAATAGCCTGACGTGACATTCTTTGCCTCTCACCTCCCATAAACATGTCTGGAGTTCTGTGGCATTCATCATCTGGTTCCACAGTGCATTGTTTACATCAGTGTGATGGGGCCAAAGTACGTCCACTTCTTCTGTGTCTCTTCCAGTATCTCTGCATCTCTGATATAACCTGCTGATGACACTCTGTGACACTCTAAGCTCAGTGGCCACTTCCGTCTCAGAGCATACTGCTTAAAGCCTCGCAATGACAAGGTACTGTTAATGAATTGTAGGGTGTTGTCCTGGTCTCTAAATATTTTGGGCGACTCAGGTATCAAATACCTGTTGGGAATCTTGACATTAAGCTCCTTGTTAGAGATCAGCAAGTTGTGTAAAAAGTACTGAAACATTTAAGGGAATATGTCATCAAAAATGAGTCTTTATTTTATGTTAAACACATTTTTTAAGAATTTTTGGTTATATTTCTTTTTAATTCTCCATATCACTTTCAGTATTTTTTTAAATAATTCTTAAGTCCTTCAGTTTTCACTTTGACCACTAACCCTAATAAGTCTGACACTTCCTGTTCTGTAGAGAAAGATTCTCAGTTGTCTGCTCATTATTAACACAAGCAGGGTCAAACTGAAAGGAGACACCAGTGTGAATAGATAACACAGGATCCACCAATCACAGTTCAACCTTTCACCTCCCTGCACAGTGACTTCTTCCCAGATCACAGAGCATGACTAGAAAACTCTCCCACAGAAGTGAATGGGACTGAGTCAGTCTTAAGACTCCTATGTGCATGAAGCTACTGTAAAACATCTCTCTGACTGCTGTTAAAGCAGTGCAAATAAGGCCTATTGGCCAAAGTGAAAACTGCAAGACTTAAGAATTATTAAAAAAATATTGAAAGTGATATGAAAAATTAAACTGAAAACAACCAAAAATTCCTAAAAAATGTGTTTAACATAAAAACGGGACTTAAACAATTAGTCATTTTTTGATGACACATTCCCTTTAAACGGTTGGGCATGTGCATCTAAAGGTAAGAGATGGTCTGATTTAATTAATTAAAAAAAAAATTCAAGAAATGTTATGTCCATCCTGAAATGTCAACCAAAAAGCAAATTCCGTATATACTTAAGTATAAGCCGACCCGAGTATAAGCCGAGGTACCTACTTTTGCCACAAAAACCTGGAAAGCTTATTGACTCGAGTATAAGCCTAGGGTGGAAAACGCAGCTGTCACGGGGTCCGGCGCGGGTGCCGCTTCTGCCCGCAGCCCGTGTCCTTCTCCCCCTGCCCAGGAAACCCCGTACTTACCAGTCCCCGTGTCCGGCTCTAACAGCCGCCGCGCGTGTACCCGCTGCTTAGGGCGCGCGCGCGACGGCTGGTCGGGATTTAAAGGGCCAGTGTCCCAGTAATTGGTTATTGCTGGGCGCTGGTCCTATTTAAGGAATACGCCCCCAACGCTTCTTGCCAGTTCGTTGGTGTGCGTTAGCAAGTCTTGAGAGTGTTCTAGTCCTGTCTGATTATCCGTGTACCAGTCCATTCCGCTACGTTACCTGACCTTGCCTGTTTGCCGCCTGCCCTGACCGTCTGCCTGTCTCCGACCACGAACCTCTGCCACCTGCCCTGACCTCCTGCCTGTCCCCGACTACGTCTCTGGATTACGATTCTGTACGTCGCTGCACCTCGGCCGCCATCGCAAGCAAATCACGTCAGGGGTAGCGACCTGGTAGCCTCACGCCGCAGCAAGTCCATCCCGCTTTGCGGCGGGCTCTGGTGAATACCGGGGGCTACTTAGACTCCGCTCCCTGGCGTGGCTTAACTATCATTGCTTGCGGTGGTCCAGCGAATCCACCTCTGCATTACAGCAGCGGCTACTGGTTAATATTAAAAATAAAAATAGATACCAATAAAATTACATAGCCAGATATAGGCAGTTTAATGTCCCCCATACGCAGATATAGGCGGGTATAGGCCGTTTAATGTCCCCCATAGGCAGGTTATAGGCAGGTATAGGTCATTATATGCAGGTATAGGCAGCTATATGTCCCCATAGGCAGGCTATAGGCAGGTAATTGCCCCCATAGGCAGGTTATAGGCAGGTATAGGTCATTATAGGCAGGTATAGGTCCCCCTAGGTAGGTTATAGGCAGGTATAGGTCGTTATAGGCAGTAATAGGTCAACCTCGTCAGGCTATAGGCAGGCATAAGTCTATAGGCAGGTATAGGTCCCCCTAGGTAGGTTATAGTCAGGTATAGGTCGTTATAGGCAGGTATAGGTCCCCCTAGGCAGGCTATAGGCAGGTATAGGCAGGCTATAGGCAGGTATGTCTCCCTAGGCAGGCTATAGGAAGGTATAGGTCCCCCTAAGCAGGTTATAGGCAGGTATAGGCAGGATTTATAAAACAAAAAACAACCACTTACCTCGCTCCTCGCTGCTCCGGCCTCCTGCGCGCTCTGTCTTCTCGGCACAGGCGGGTGATGTCATCAGGCCGCGCACGCAGCGTGATGACATGCGCTGCCTGTGCCGGAAACTCCGGACAGCCGCGAGTCTGCGGCCGCACGGAGTCCACTACGGAGCACGGAGCGATCGCTGTCTGCTCAGCAGCAGTATCTCTTCACTTGTATGCGCTCCGGAGGAGTTGCATACAGGGTAAGAGATTGCCGACAGCGCCCGGGCCACCGCAGTGCCTGGACGCAGTCGGCTGTACTCGGCATTCAGTTATATGTGTTCCCTAAGGAGTCGCATATAGCTGAAGTGTCCATGCCAGCGCCTAAGCCATCGCAGCGCCCGAGTGCCGACAGTGACTCGAGTATAAGCCGAGGGGGGCTTTTTCAGCACATTTTTTGTGCCGTAAAACTCGGCTTATACTCGAGTATACACGGTATCTCTAACTTTTTGTGAGTGTATATACCTGCGTTTGCCTAAGATTAGGCTGTGGCCTTACTGGGGGCAGGACATGACACAGGAGATAATAAATTGCTTCCAGAATTGTGGAATATGTTGGCACTATATAAATAACTGGAGGCCATGATTACTCTGGCTGCTCTCTGGCCTGCAATACAAGTAGCATCTATACATCATTTGATGAATGTGAAGGATAAAGAAGTAAAGTATTAACCTATAGTTTACTTTGTCACATTTATTACTTCACTTCTCTCACAGCCTCCATAACCTCTTTTAGTGCTTGTTCATGAAGATTTATAAATCTAGAATTCCCATGTATCCCAGTCAAAAGGGAAGTAAGAAGATATTTCCCAAAAGAAAAGCTTTATACTCCTTCTGTTGGAATCCATTATGGAGATCCACTAAAAATGATCCCCTCAGAATTTAGTTGTTGTCAGCGTAATACAAACCAAACCATTTCTATGGATAAAGTACACTCCAATGTAATACATTTACGAGGTGAGCTTCACTTCTTTATTGCTATTTCCAGGATTCTGTTCATTCATGGCAATATTGGCGGTGCTAGGTTCTTTTCAGGGGGACACCAATAAAACCCAACTGACCACATTGACTATATCTGGGTCCATCGGGTTCCATCACAGTGTCTGTCCTTTAATCAGCAAAATAGTTCAGGATGCTGCACTATTTTTGACAGTATTTTGAATGAACCTGTGCCGGCGGCTCCTAACAGAACTTGTAATGCAGATGTGAATCAGGCCTTAAAGGGGGTTTCCTCAACAGATTGATTAGCTTTAAACCTGTAGGGAAAGGTAAATAAAGACCAATAAAGAACAGAATGAAGAGTTGTGTGCAAGCGTGACCATTGGACAGTTTTGGGGGCCCTTCTTGAGATAGGTGTAGGTTCTAGAGGTAGGACCTGCTTCTATCAGACTTTGATGGCATAGCCTAGCAATATGGCATCAAACTATATGGTGAGAACACCCCTTTAAATACATTTCTCTTCTTCAAACCACCTCATGCCTAGTTACATAGTTTGTAAGGCCGAAAAAAGACATACGCCCATCCAGTTCAGTCTTTTTGCTAAAAGTTTGATCCCGAGGGGACAAAAACCCCCCCTGAGGGTTTAAAAACCCCAAATTTTCCTCATTTTAAGGAAAGAAATTCCTTCCCCACTTCAATCTGCCAACAAAATAAACCCTGGATCAATGACCCCTTTTCCCCCCAAACCTGGTGACTATAAAATTGTTAATTATTACCTCTAAAATGTATCCAGACCTTCTCCAGAATCCTGGTCACTTAATTGTTATATTGTTACATCTAGAAATGTACCAACCCTTTTCCCGAATCCTTCACTATACTTGTTATATTTTACATCTCAAAAGTCCCAGACCCCTTTTCCAGAATCCTGGTGACTATAACTTGTTAATATTATTAATCTAGAAAATGTATCAGACCCTCTCCAGAATCCGTCACTATTACTTGTATATTGTTCATCTAGAAATGTATCCAGACCCTTCTCAGAATCCATTGTCACTTTTAAAAAACTTGTTCTAATTATTACAATCTAGAAATTCTCAGACCCTTCTCCAGAATCCGGTCACTATAACTTGTTATATTATTACATCTAGAGATGTCTCCAGACCCTTCTCCAGAATCCCGGTCACTATAACTTGTTATATTATTACATCTAGAATGTCTCAGACCCTTCTCCAGAATCCTGGTCACTATAACTTGTTATATTATTACATCTAGAAATGTCTCCAGACCCTTCTCCAGAATCCTGGTCACTATAACTTGTTATATTATTACATCTAGAAATGTATCCAGACCCTTCTCCAGAATCCTGGTCACTATAACTTGTTATAATATTACACTTTAGAAATGCATCCAGACCCTTTTTGAACTCTGTTAGTAAATTCACCATAATAAGTTCCTCTGGCAGAGAGTTCCACAGTTTCACTGCTCTAACAGTAAAGAATTTCTTTCTATGTTTATGTAGAAACTTTCTTTCCACAAGACGTAGAGGATGACCCCTTGTTCTGGATACAGTCCTGGATATAAATAAATCTTGAGAGAGATCTCTATATTGACCTTTAATATATTTAAACATATTTATTATGCCCCCCCCCGGAAGCTGTCGTTTCTCTAAGCTATGTAACCCTAACCTTGGTAAGCTTTCTGGGTATTGCAGTCCCCCCAATCCTGTTGTGATTTTTGTTGCCCGCCTTTGTACCTGTTCAATCTCTACAATGTCTTTCCTGTGAACTGGTGCCCAGAACTGTACACAATATTCCATGTGTGGTCTGACCAGTGACCTGTATAATGGGAGAATAATGTTCTCATCATGTGCATCTATGCCCCTGTTAATGCTCCCCATGATCCTATTTGCCTGGGCAGCTAATGCCTGACACTGACTGCTACAGTTAAAATTACTGTCCACCAGGATTCCCAAGTCACTTTTACCCAGCATTTTTCTGTTTAACATGTAATCATGGAATGTATTTTTCCTCCACATATGCATAACCTTGCATTTATCTGTGTTAAACCTCATCTGCCACTTCTCTGCCCAGGCCTCCAACTTATCCAGATCCCTTTGTAATAAAACATTATTCTCTATTGTGTTGATTACTTTACAGAGCTTAGTATCATCTGCAAAGATTGATATTCTACTGTGCAATCCATGTGTAAGATCATTAATGAATATATTAAAGAGGATAGGGCCCAACACTAACCCCTGTGGTCCCCACTAGTAACAGGGATCTAGTCTGAGTATGTACCATTAATCAACACCCTTTGTTTTCTATCAGTGAGCCAGTTGCTTACCCACTTGCAAACATTTTCCCCCAGTCCAAGCATTCTCATTTTACTTACCAACCTTTTATGTGGCACAGTATCAAATGCTTTAGAGAAATCTAAATATATGGCATCCGGTGCCTCACCCCAATCCAGTCTAGTGCTAACTTCCTCATAGAAGCTGATGAGATTAGTCTGACAGGACCGATCCTTCATAAACCCATGCTGGAACGGAGATATACATTTGTTTTCAGTGAGATACTCTATGATAGCATCTCTGAGAAAACCTTCAAACATTTTACCCACAACAGAGGTTAAACTTACTGGCCTATAGTTTCCTGGATCTCTTTTTGAATATTGGCACCACATTTGCTATGCGCCAATTAGAGATGGGCGAATTGATTCTAACGAAGTGGAATTCGTTTCGAATTTCAGGAAAACTTCGGTTCTGAAGTTTTGGGGTACTTCGGGTGAACGAAGTGTGCTTTTGATTGATAAAAGGCTGCGAGACATGGGCCTACATGGGGGAAACATCTGGGGGGAAAAGGGGATAGCCTGATGACATGTACAGGTGAAACCAAAAACCCCCCGGACTTATATAGTGCGGTGACCACAGAATCCCCCCGGGTCCCCTGATTGGTTTCCATCTCTGTACATGTCATCGGGCTATGCCCCCCTTCCCCCCAAGTGTTTTGCCCCAAAGTAGCCGCCATTTTCTCCAGCCTTTTTTATCAACCCAAAAAGAAACACTTCTTCACCCCAAAGTCCCCCAAAAATTTCCCAAAAAAACCAAGTTTTCCTGAAATTCAAAAAACGTTTCCCCACTTCTTTTAAGAATAAATTTCCCCCATCCTAATTGGCGCATAGCAAAATGTGGGGGCCAATATTAAAAAAGAGACCCCAGGAAACTATAGGCCCCGTAAGTTTAACCTCTGGGGTTTTGGGTAAAATGTTTTGAAGGTTTTCTCAGAGATACTATCATAGAAATATCTCACTGAAAACAAATGTAAAATCTCCGTTCCAGCATGGGTTTTTGAAGGGATCGGGCCCGTCAGACCTAATCTCATCCCTTCTATGAAGTTAGCACTAGACGGAATTGGGGGGAGGCACCCGGGTGCCATAAATTTTAATTTCTCTAAAGCATTTGATACTGGCCACATAAAAGGGGTTGGGTAAAAAAAAAATTTTAGAATGCCTTTGGGGCTGGGGGGAAAAAAGCTTGCAAGTGGGGTAAGCAACTGGCCACATAGAAAACAAAGGGCTGATTAACGGGGCATACCAACTAGATCCCTTTTACAATGGGGCCACAGGGGGTTTTTTTTGGGCCCATCCCTTTAATATATTTATTAATGATCTTTCACATGGGTTGCACAGTAGAATATCGATCTTTTTCAGATGAACAAGGCCAAAGTAATCAACAAATAAAAATAAGTTTTTTTTTACAAAGGGACGGGAAGGTTGGGGGGCCTGGCAGAGAAAGGAGATAGGTTTAACACAGAAAATGCAAGGGTTTATCACATGGGAAAAAAAATACATTCCATATTACATTTTAAAACCCGAAAAAAGCTGGTAAAAGTGACTTGGGGAAACCTTGGACAGTAAATTTAACGTACAGTCATTTCAGGCATTAGCTCCCAAAAATGGGATCATGGGGTGCATTAAAAGGGGCATAGATCACATGATGAGAACATTATTCTCCCATTATACAGTCATGTTCAGACCACACATGGAAATTTTTGTGACAGTTTTGGCCCCTTTTCACAAAAGAATTGTAAATTTTAAAAAGGGTACAAAGGGGGGGCAACAAAAAAATAAAAAGGATTGGGTGACGCAAAACCCAAAAATTTAGCAAGGTTAGGGTTTAAATTTTAAAAAGAAAAGACAGCTTCAGGGGGCATAATAAATATTTTTAAATATATAAAAGGCAATAATAGATCTCGCTCAAAAATTTTTTTATACCAGACTGATCCAAAAAAGGGGGTCATCCTCTACGTCTTGTGAAAGAAAGTTTCTACAAAACATAGAAAAAATTTCTTTACTTTTGACAGTGAAACTGGGAACTCTCGCCAAAGGAACTATTTATGGTAAATTTTACTAAAAAGAGTTCAAAAAGGGTCGATGCATTTCAAAGTGTAATAAAAATAACAATTTATAGTGACCAGGATTCGGAAAGGGCGGGATACATTTCCAGATGTAATAAATAACAATTTATAGACCGGGTTCTGGAGAAGGGTCTGGAGATTTTCAGATGAATTTAATATAACAAATAGTGACCAGGATTCGGAGAAGGGCGGAGCCCACTCGGGTGAAAAAATATAAAAAGTTATAGTGAGGGGGATTCGGAAAAAGGGGTCGGGAGACATCTCTAATTAATAATTAAACAATTTATAGTGACCGGGTTCGGGGAAAGGGTCTGAGACTTTTCTAATGTAAAAATAAACAAGTTATATGCCAGATTCGGAGAAGGCTGGATACATTCTAGATGTAACAAAAAACAATTTATAGTGACCGGATTCTGGAGAAGGGTCTGGAACATTTCAGATTAAAAAATTTAACAAGTTATAGTCCCCAAAAGGTTTTTTCCCCTGGAAAAGGGGTCGGAGACATTCGAGATAAAAATAATATAACAATATAGGACCAGGTTTCTGGAAAAGGTCTGGATAAAATTCTAGATGTCAATATAACAATTAAGTGACCAGGATTCGGGAAAAAGGTTCTGGATACTTTTTCAGAGTAATAATATAAAAATTTTATACCCCAAATTCGGAAAAGGGGTCATTGATCCAGGGATTTATTCTGAGGGCAATTAAAAGGGGGAAGGAATTTCTTTCCAAAAAAATAGGAAATTGGCTTCAAACCTCATGGGGGCTTTTTTCTTCCTCTGGATCAACATTTTTACAAAACGACTGAACGGGAGGGCGATTCTTTTTTTTCGGCCTTACAAACTAGTAACTAGGCATGAGGTGGTTTTTAAGAAGAAAAAATGTATTTAAAGGGGTTTTTCTCACCAAAAGTTTGATCCAAAATTTGCAGGCAAACCCCATCAAAGTCTATAAAGCATTCCTACCCTAGAACCTACCCCATCCAAAAGGGGCCCCCCAAAACTGTCCAATGGCACGCTTGCACACAAACTCTTCATTCTTTTCTTTTTTGGGGTCTTTTTTTTACCTTTCCCTACGGGTTTAAACTAATAAATCTTTTGAGGAAACCCCCCTTTAAAAAAGGCCGGGTTTCACATCGCATTCAGTTCGTTGGGACCCCGACACAGGTTCATTCAAAATACTGTCAAAAATAGTGCAGAAACCTAAAAAAATTTTTGCTGATTAAAGGACAGACACTTGATGGAACCCGGGCCCCCAATATAGTCAATGTGGGACATTGGGGTTTTTTTGGTGTCCCCTGAAAAAACCAACCCCCGCCAAAAAGCCATGAATGAACAGAATCCTGGGAAAAACAAAAAGAAGTGAACTCACCTGTAAATGTATTACATTGGAGTGTACTTTATCCATAGAAAAGGGTTTTTTTGTATTACCTGACAACAACTAAATTCGAGGGGGTCATTTTAGTGGAAAATCCAAAAGGATTCCAACAAAGGGGTATAAAGCATTTTTTTTGGAAATATCTTCTACTTTCCCCTTTTTTGTGGGATACTGGGGAAATTTTAGATTTATAAACTCAGAACAACACAAAAAAGGTTATGGGGGCTGTGAAGAAGTGAAGTAAAAAATGTGACAAAGAAACTATAGGGTTTAAAACTTTACTTCTTTATCTTCACATTCAAAAAAATATGTATAATGCACTTTATTCAGGCCAGAGAGCAGCCAAGTAATCATTGGGCCTCCATTATTTATATATGCCCAAAAATTCCACAATTTGGAAGCAAATTATTTTCTCCCTTTCATTCCCCCCCATGAGGCCAAGCCAATCTTAGGCAAACGAGGTTAAAAACACCACAAAATTTTTAGAAAACCGATATACTCGATATAACGATTTTTCGGCAAAAAAATTGCGAAAAAGCCCCCCTGGGCTTAACTCGATCACGTGGGCCCCGGGCCGCAATGGCCCAGCCAGGCAAGGACACTTCACTATATGCGACCCTCAGGACTCAATAACTGAATGCCGAGTACCCGACTGCGTCCACCTGCGGTGGCCCGGGCGCTGTCGGCAATCTCTTACCCGTTGCAACCCTCCGAGCGCATACAAATTGAAGAGAAAACTGCTGCTGAGCAACAGCGACGCTCCGTTTCCGTAGGACTCCGTCGGCCGCAAAAACCGGGGGCTGTCCGAGTTTCCGGCACAGGCACGCATGTCACACGCTGCGTCGGGGCCCTAGAATAAACCCGCCGTGCCGAGAAGACAGAGCGCGCAGGGGCCTGACAGCAGACGAGGTAAGTGGTTTTTTTTTGTTTTAAAATCCTGCCTAAAACCTGCCAAAACCCTGCTTAGGGGGACCTTCCCGCCTAAGCCTCCCTAGGGAACATACCCCCCCATACCCTTCCTATACCTCCCAAAGCCTGCCTAGGGACCTATACCTCCCTAAATACCATACCTCCTATAACCTACCTGGGGGGATTTATACCGCCTTTTTCCCTGCTAGGGGACCTATACCCCTATAATTTAAAGCCTCCTATAGCCCCTAGGTTGACCTATTCCTTCCTAATCACCACCTAAAACCTGCCTAACAACCACCTAGTGACTATACTGCCTATAATGACCTATCCTGTCCTATAACCCCTATTTGGGCAATAACCTGCCTATACCTGCCCTAGGTTTACATAAATCTTGCCTAAACCTTGCATAAAAATGTACCTAATACCTGCCAATAACCGCCTAAGGGGTACATAAAACTGCCATACCACAGCCTATATCTTCGTATGGGACATTAAATCAGCCAATATCTGCAATGTAATTTTATTGGTAACTATATGTTTATGTTTTAATAATAATAACCAGTACTCTCTGCTGAATTGCAGGATGTAGGATTCGCAGGAACCACCGCAAGCAATGAAAGTTAAGCCACGCCAGGATCGTGTATTCTACGTAGCACCCCATTATATCACCATAGCCCCGCCGCAAAGCTGATGGACTTGCTGCTGCGCGTGAGGGCTACCAGGTCGCTACCCCTGACGAAGATTTGCTTGTCGATGGCGTCCGAGGGTATCAGCGACTAACAGAATCGTAATCCAGAGACGTATGTCGGGACAGGCAGGAGGGTCAGGGCAGGTGGCAAGGATCATGTCTGGAGACAGGCCAGACTGTCCAGGGCAGGCTGCAAACAGGCAAGGTCAGGTGTAACTTAGCGGAAGTGTGACAGTACACACCGGATGAAAACAGGACATACTCGAACACGTCTCAATACTTTCTAACGCACTACCAACGAACTGGCAATAATCCGTTAGGTGGCGTATTCCTTAACAAGGACCACGCCCAGCCAAATAACCATATTACTGGACAACTGTGTCCCATAACAATCCCTACCAGCTCGCGCGTGGCGGTTCTGCCCTAATAGCAAGCGTGTACAGGCGCGGCGGCTGTTAGAGCCGTGACACGGTGGAAAGGAAATACGGGGTTTCCTGGGCATGGGAGAAGTACACGGGCTGCGGGCGAAGCGCACCCTGCGCCGGACCTCCTGTGACAGCTGCGTTTTCCACCCTAGGCTTATACTCGAGTTCAATAAGCTTATCCAGTTTTTTGTGGCAAAAGTAGTACCTCGCTTATACTCGGGCTCGGCTTATACCTTCAGTATAAACGGAATTTGGCTTTTTGTTTGAACTTTCAGATGGACCATAACATTTTCTTGAAAGTTTTTTTTTAATTATTAAAACATACCATCTCTTACCATTAGATGCAAACATGCCCAAAACCATTATTTTTTTGTTTATATTTTTTTTTTAAAAAGTTGCATGATTACTATACAAAAATGACTAATTGGTTTAAGTCCCGTTATTTATGTTTAAAACACATTATTTATAGGAATTTTTGGTTGTTTTCAAT
Organism: Phyllomedusa bahiana; assembly: GCA_025379985.1. Taxonomy (NCBI): domain Eukaryota; kingdom Metazoa; phylum Chordata; class Amphibia; order Anura; family Hylidae; genus Phyllomedusa; species Phyllomedusa bahiana. The sequence continues at coordinate 7,393 of JAODAL010009320.1, read as the reverse complement.
TTAATTTTTGTCATATCACATTCTAAATATTTTATTTAAATAAATTCTTAGACTTGTTGCAGTTTCACTTTGCCAAAAGGCCTAATTAGAATGCTATTTAACAGCAAGTACAGAGAGAAGTAATACAGTAGCTTCAATGCACAAGAGGATCTTACGACTTACTCAGTCCATTCACCTTCTGTGGGGAGAGTTTTCCAATCAAGCTCTGTGATCCTGGGAAGAAGTCACTGTGCAGGGAGTGGCAAGGTTAACTGTGATTGGTGTGAACCTATTTTATCTATTCACACTGTGTCTCCTTTCAGTATTGAAAGACTCCTGCTTTTGGTAATAAATGACAGACAATGAGAATCTTTTCTCTACCTAACATTGTAGGGAAGAGGTCAACTTATTAAGTGTTATAGGTCAAAGTGAAAACTGAAGTGACTTAAGAATTATTTAAAGAAATAACATAACGAGTATAAGGGCAATTAGAAAGAAATATAACCAAAAATTCTTTAAAAAATGGTTGTTTAACATAAAATAAAGACTCAATTTTTGGATGAAATTATGTTCCCTGTACATGTTACAGTACTTTTTTTTACATCAACTAGGGCTGACACTAACAAAGGATCTTAATGTCAAGGATTTCCAACAGGTAATTGATACCTGAAAAGATCGCCCGAAATATGTAGAGACCGACAACCCCCGTACAATCATTAACAGTACCTTTGTCATCTGTCGAGCGTTTAAGCAGTATTCACTTATGAACTAAGTGGCCACTGGACTAGAGTAGTCAAAGAGTGACATCAGAGCAGGTAAGTAAAGAGATGCAGAAGATACGTGAAAGACACAGTAAGAAAGTGGACGTACTTTGGCGCCCATCACACAGATGTACAACAATTGCACTGTGGAACCAGATGATGAAATGCCACAGAACTCCAGACATGTTTATATGTGGAGTGAGTAGGCAAAGAAATGACATGTACAGCTATACGTAAACCATTTAACATCAGCAAAGACTGCATGTTTGATGATCGAGCAAGTGTGCAAAAAAGCCTGAATACATTGAACAGTATAGCACATGTTGTATTCTAAATTTGAAGATGTTCACATTTTATCCAATTTTAAAAAAAACACAAACACGATAAAGTTTGTACTTATAACCTCTTAAAGTTAAAGTGAGATCATCCTAGAATAAGAAAAACATGCTGAATATTCTTATAAAAATGGATACTCCAACCTGTCTCAATTTGATTAGGAATATTGCAGCTCAGCCTTATTTCATTTCAATGGAACTAAGCTGCGAATACCAGACATGACACATAACAAGTGCGTGTTGTCATATCTTAAAAAGCAAGAGTTTGCTTGATCACAATTGACAAATAGATAAAATTTCAGCTTAATCTCAATTAGAGTCCAGTGTGGCGGTCATGTCAGCGTTTAATACTTCCAGTGACACCTTAAAGGGTTCTTCTGGGTCCTTTATGCTTGCAAAACCACCATAGCCCTTTTTACTTATCCCCCACCATCCTTACTTCCTTTAAACCATGTGCTTCATTGGATCACATGGCCCTCAATGGACATTTTTGTCATCACTAAGCGGGTGTGCTTATTGAAGCCAGGCTCTGCACATGAATATAACCCCCTTGTAGTAAGTGTGACCTGATCAAGAGAGAAGAACTGGCTACTCTAGTTATAACAAGCATCACTATGAAAACAGAGGCGCATACAGAATGTTATTCTTTCAATTACAGAGCTGAGAGACCAAACAAGTTGAATACTAGTGTAAAACATATTATAGCTCATCATGCTAGCTGATAGAGTCGCTACAAGCCTTCAATAATGTTACACAGTTTTTACATCTACGTGAAGGGTGAGATGTTTGTGTTCCATAAGACTTTCATTGTTTGAGTGCTGAATGATTTTTAATTACCTCTGAGATTATCCAGTGCAGCAGCAGCAGAAAAAAACTCTTCCTACTTTGCACATTATATAGTAGTGTTGCCAGGGTAAATCAAATGAGATTCTGCCTGACATCACTGTAGTGTCATGAAGGATGCCACATCCCCATACAACATCACATATTTCCCACGATCAAAAACTGATTGCTGATGGTGGATGTGACGTCACCCACCTTTTCTTGGATGCCAAGATAGGCTAATGGCATGTAACAGTAAACCTAGAAATGTACCAATCCCCACAGCAATCAGAAGCTGTACATTGATGTGAAATCTGTTGCACCTGCAGTAGGGGTTTTACATTACATATCTAGAAATAAAATAAACCCAGATTATATTATAAAAAAATAATTTTTTACATGGTATTTAATATATATATAAGTAAATTATATATATAATATTATGAGAAAGCAGCACATCACCCCAAAACTATATAACTAGCAGGGTTCCAGCGAAAAAAGACACATGGCGAATAGATCCAACAATATAAGAAATTTATAGAATCTTCGCAGCCACACTTCGGGTGACAAATCAAAAACCAAAACCCGTTTATTGCCACATGTCACTAATACTCTTATCGTTTCGGAGCCCCACTCACATAGCCATATTTCAGTGATTCTTCCAATGATATAAAAATATATAATATATATATAAATAATAGAACCCGCTTTTTTAACCCCAATAATTTTAAATCAAAATATTACTATATATATTATGGTAAAAAAAGATGCCTGTTTGCAGCACACCAGGAGTGAAACTGAGCAGAGAGCATGGCATGAGTTCACACTGTCTGATAAGAAGATGAAAGTAGTGTGTACAGGTCATGTGCTGGACTTTGCTAGAGGAGGATTATATGCAAGATGCAGGAATCCAAATATGTAAAGCTAATGGGATCTGAAATTTAAAAAATAGCTGCTGAAGAACTACTTGACCCACCCACAATCTGGGAGTCACAGAAAACTCCAACGGTCCCATCTCGAGGGTCGACTGCTGACTTGGGGTGTATCGTTAACCAAAAGGGTCACAGGAACTGTTTTTTTCACAGTTAACCCCCTGTCCACACAGTGCACAGTAAGACCCCAGTAGTTCAAGAGACACCCTAACTTCACCCCACTGAACGCCTGAACGTCTGGAGAGATCTTGTTTAGCGCACGCTAGGTTTACCCACAGCTCTGCCATCCCAATATACCTGCCACCAGTCCATCTATTGATATAAGACCGGATCGTTACCAACTTACACACAAGGCCATGAACCATGCCTAGGACTATAGACGTAAATTTTTAAAAGGCCGAATAAAATTGCGGGTTGAGGGCCGATCAAGACAGACTAGCACATATAAAGTTTATAGATTATAATTAATCTAGGAGTGCGCACTAGACAGACAATATATATAGGAAAATACTATACAGATATTGGTCAGAGGTGACAAATATGGGTATGGATACAACAAAGGTGAAGCAAGATGTGTCTATTACACTAGGATGGCTTTTTCATTGCCTACAGAGGGGGGGGTGATGTGCCTTGCTTCTGTGTGGGTGCTCCTGATATGCAGGTGATAAGGTACCCCTGCCCCCCACCAAGAAACAACAAAAGGCATACCTTGGCTTCAGTTTATAAAACAACAAACATAATGAGTACAGCCCATGTCCCGTCGCCCAACACTCACCACTCACAAAGACCCCTGGGACTTCCTTTCAAATTCCTCCTCGCTCTGGCCCATGCCATTTTGTTACTCAAATACAAAATGTGCCCATACTGGGTGCAGGGATCCTGTTGCACAGAACACCAAACCATTGGTACCATCGGAACCGTATTGGGCCTAATCTACGACCTGGTACTCACACATGCCTATCCTATATGGTTCTAAGGTCCAGCTTTTTGTGTTTCCATCTCCCTTACCCTTCCCAGCTTCCTATGAACATGATGGCGAGCTATACACGTGGGAGTTTCATATTTTAAAATATGAAGCCGGAATAACAGTAATGAACGATCACTCCCATAAATACAGTATGAAATGGGCCTTTGAATCTAGGAGTCATACAGCTAATGTGGTGATTCATGTGCTAATGAAATTTTGAATGAGGATCTACTTTCATGTGCTTAGACCTTCTGCTAGGGATGATCACTCTCTGTCCCTTAGTTCGTGGACCTGAATGTATCCTGCAAATTGACATCTTCCTCTGGAAGGGCATTTCCAAAGCACTTTCAGGGATGTAGCTATAAATGTTGGCTTCCTGGTGGAGCTGGGGTGCTTTCTGCATCAAAAAATAATACAACTGAGTGACTGAGTTATTAATTGGAGGGAGGGGGGGATGACATGTCATTTTTGAGTCAATTTTCCTCACAAGTAGAATCAACTGTTTTGTTGAACAGTAAATAAGTCGTGAAAATAAAATAAAAATAAATGCCATGAAGGATAGTTGGAATATCATTACTTTTCAAAAAAAATGCTATTTAATAGTTTTCTATGAAATCATTAAACTCCCAAAACACCCAGAACAAGCAGAAATTTTAAATTGAATAGATTTCAAATTCTACTTGAACCAATTTCTACAGAACAAGAATCAATCTGCACATCTCCTTCTGCTTATAATAATCGTTGCCTGCAGAATTAGATGTTACATGTTTCATGTTACAATGCCTTTAATTTTGCTGCATACAGATTCTGACCAACACCTAACCTCAGCAGAATTTGTAATCTATTCAATCACGTCAAGTGAGGTGCATTGTCGCCCTAGCTATAACCTCAGTCCCACTGTCCCTGCCTGCTTGACGAGCTATCCTAGGCGGGCAGATCGGCAACTGGGCCAACAGTCCCTGCCGGCTAAAGTGCTGTCCTGTGAGGAAGTAGAAAAGACAGACAGCCCGTTCAATACCAAACAGAACGCCAACCACAAATCGGAACCAGAGGATAAACGTAAACAAAGCCGAGGACAAAAGCCAAAAACGGAGCGAGGTACAAAGAACAATACATCAGGGGTCATGAGAACAAGCCGGAGGACAGGTACACAGATAAGCAAAACACAAAAAACAGACATTACACGAGGTAGCCAGTGCATAATAACAGTGCTTCAGCACCACTCAGCATTGTCAGGAGTTTATAAATTGTTTGCAGGATACCGCCCTGGCATCTGATTGGAGCAGCCCACCAGTTTACACCCTAGCTTGGTGCGACTTGCCCCCTGTTCAGGATGGCTGGGCGTCTGTCACTCACAGAATCTGCCAGCAGCATGTGTATCAAAGGTTGGGATCCGTGCATCAGCTGCTGCAGTCCTTAATCCCTGCCAGCCTGAGCACAGCTTAGGCCCTGACAATTCATTTACATGTCTGCTTATTCTGGGTTTGGCTATGTTCACACGGCGTAATTGCAGCGCGTACAGTACGGCCACAATAACACCGGGTGATTTGGGAGCCGCGCTGAATCAGCATGTACTCCTGTGGCACGGGTGATGCGCAGGTCCGCACTGCCCGCATATTCCAATGGTCAATACTCTCGCACTTATTTGTGCGCAAGTAATTGCCATGGTCACTTATCTCCCCACTCGTACAATACATCGTATTGTACGAGTGGAGAGGAGTAGGCGTAATCCAAGATTTCTCTATGTCTGGCACGTCAAATCACGCTCGTATTGGAGCGCAAATACGTCGCAAAATACGCATTGAAATTAGTCCGTGTGAACATAGCCTTAAGGAGTCCAGAAGGTGGTCTTAATAATGATTGACAGTCTTCTATGCCTGAGTTTGCATACAGAGATAGCGGACAATCATTCATAGGACCACCCACTGGACTCCTTAGCCCAGAACAAACAGAAAAGTATATGAATAGATTACTAAACCATTTCCTACAGAACAATATATCAATCTGCTCAGCTCCTTCTACTCTATAACATGCTGCATGCAGATTTGATGCTATATGTTCAGAGTGACAGGTTCCCTTTAATTAAGCTGTATCAGATACTGACCCACCACCGACCAATATGGAAGGATCCCGCTCTGCACAAAAATGTACAAGGTTAGGAACCAACCACCACAAATCGGGACTTGACTATTTTGTAAGCCCATCAATTTTGCAGGAACAACAAGGTTCCTACATTTCTTTCCGGCAATGTAATTTAATTTTATCTGTACAGTGCTGTGAAGCAGATTTCTTCAGTGGACAGAAATCTATTTCACGGCTTTGGCTGACGCGAGCGATTTCTTACATGGAAAGTCTGCATTAGGGAGAAAATAAAAGCAACATCAATGTGGAATTGATTGCGCTGTAGATGAGAAAGTTACAAATTAATTTATCTAATTTAATGGAATGGTATATAAAGGTTTAATTACTTAAGGGAAAACTGTTTGTCAATATGACGGCTCCGGACCAAGAGATCATGTAATATGTTATTTTTGCAGAAGCTGATGGGAGGGGGCTGAAGGTTTTTACTTGAGCCTCACACTGGGAGCCTGGGATATGCAGGACGTGTGTGTCAGGTCTGGTAATTGTAGGTGTAATTAAAAGACATTTCTGCCACTAATAGATGCAGAACTTGTCATCTTAACATTTACGGTTATGTCTGAATAATTTGCCGTACTTGGACATCCCACCATGCAATTCTAATGGGGCAGAAGATCATTTTCTGCTATGTTAATGTTTTACATTGCCTAATTCTCTATGAAATAAACAGCTGATGCGTCTACAGGATGACAGGTGTGATAGACACAACATTTAATGCCATATAAACCAAAACGAAGACTTGTCACAATTTCCAACATGTTTTTTGTCTGCAATATTTATTCCCGATATACAAAAATGAGTAATTGGCTTTTTATATTTTAATTATTCTTTTTTTATTTAAAAGTTTTTCCCAGTGTAGGGGGTGGGATCACCCTCCACGAGCAATGGAGTATATTGTATTGTATCTGAATCTATGTACTGCATGCTGTGTAAATACAGTTGAAAACAGAAGTTTACATACACTATAAAAAAAAAGACAACTATGCATGTTTTTATCATTATCTAACATGAAATAAGAATAAACCTTCCCTGTTTTAGGTCAATTAGTTTTACCAAAATTATTGATATTTGCCAAATGCTGGAATAATATGAGACAATTTCTAAGGCATTTTTATTACTTTCTGCAAAGTCAAACGTTTCCATACATTTCATTAGTATTTGGTAGCATTTCCGTTAAACAGCATGACTTGGGTCAAACGTTTTGGATCCTGTGAACATTAGAACATAGGTAGATTAGAGAATTTCAGCTCTTAGTTAGTTATGCTGAGACTTTTAAAGAAGCATCTAGCGCTGTACAGCCGCGGGGGAGGAGGGCAGGGGGGAGTGCCGGCGAACACAGACAGACAGGCAGGCAGGCTTTTGAAAGGAGAGTGTATATTGTGCAACCCAGACTCTGCTTTGAACCTGCATTGAAATGGCTTTTTTTTTTACCACTTTTTGCCCAGCACACCTCGCCCT
>JAODAL010009319.1:0-111667 GCA_025379985.1 Phyllomedusa bahiana | reverse complement strand
TCTTGTAAGGTGTAAATGTGGTTAGCCCCTATCAAAAAGGTCTAAGGAAGGACAATCACTAAAAAGGGTCTTGGTATCCAAGGTTCTTTGATGGCCAGGAGTAAAGGTTACTTATTTGGGAAAACCCACAGGAAAACTATATAGAAAAAAATTCTAAAAGAAAAAATTTGGCTATGATAGAAAAAACCCTTTACTTTTTTATATGGGCTGCATAGAAACGATGGTGAAAATACTGGCCCGGTCCACCTAAAAGTCCTGAAATGTGCATATGGAATTGAATCTGCCCATGAGGAGTGGCCCGGGCTCTGTCTGATTGACTGATAATTAAATTTTTCCTTTTCCATTATTAATGGCTATATGCATGTTGTCTGTTTCCCGGGGTAAAGATGGAACGGAGGAAAGGAAAGTTAGTAAAGGTATTGGGATAACAGTGGGCCCCCTGGTTTGTTTAAAATTTCTTTGTTCCTGGCATTGTGGGGATGTTGTTTGACACATCACTCCCCGGGCCACTTTATTAGGTCCCTTGAAAGGGGTTGGACCCCCCTTTTCCTTCAAAAACTGCCTCAATTTCGTGGCGTTTTTCCCCAAGGTTTGAAAATTTAAAAATTGGGGATTTTTCCAAAAAGGGGGCCAAAGTTCCCCAAGAAAAACCCCCAAAACCCCAAAGGGACCCCCACCCCCCAGCCTGAACGTTGATAAAGGCAGAATGGATCCATGTTTCATGTTTTTGACGCCAAATTTGACCCTACCACCGAAAGTGAGCAGAAATGAGACTCATCAGACCAGGCACGTTTTTCCAATCTTCTACTGTCCTTTCGTGAGCTTGGGCAAATTGGAGCCCCAGTTTCCTGTTTTTTGTGAAAGGAGTGGCAACCCGGGGTGGTCTTCTGTGCTGAGCCCCCTTCCCCAAAGTTCCGTAGTGCGTTCAGAGATGCTTTCTGCCTACCTTTGGGTTTTAACGGGTGGCTATTTGAGTCACTGTTGCCCTTTTTATCGCTCGAACCCGTCTGCCCTTCTCCTTGCCTCTGGCCCTCAAAAGGCTTTCCCCCACGGACGCCCCTATGGATGTTTTTTCTTTTTCGGCCCTTCTCTGAAAAACCCTAGGATGGTTGTGCGTAAAAATCCAGGGACCCGCATTTTTAAAATACTCGCCCAGCCCTTTGGCCCCAACAACCACCCACGTTCAAAGGCTCTCAAATCACCTTTCTTCCCCATACTGTTTTGGTTTGGGTTTTGAACTGGGGTTTTTGTTTTGCCCCATGTCTACTTTGCCTAAATGCAGGGTTTGCGCCATGTGATTGGCGATTAAAAAATTAAGTGTTAACGAGCAGTTGGACAGGTGTACCTAATAAAGTGGCCGGTGAGTGTATCTCCTAACTTAATATTTCAATGATATTTACTAATCTTAGCGTCCTCTTTTAGTAGGACAACATGCCCTGCCAAATTGTGAAAAATGTTTAGGAATTGTTTTGATAAAATGGAAATGGTTTAAGGTATTGACTTGGTCTAAAATTTTTCCCAGTTCTAAATCCAGCATTTGTGGGATGTGTGGACAAAATAAATGAAAATAGGCAAGTGTAAAGATCTAAGTGACTTTGACAAAGGCTAAAGGACTAGGTGAAAAGCACCTCCAAAATGGCAAGTCTTGCTTGGTTTAGTACCTAAGAAAAGGGTTCCAAAGAGAGTCAGCTGTTTTTTATTGATATATTATGTGAAATGCAACACAAAGTAGCAAGTATTTGTTAAGTGTAAAGAAAAAGATATTCTATACTCTGCTACACCTAAATAAAATCCAGTGTGACCAATTGCCTTTAGAAGTCACCTAATTAGTAAATAGAGTATACCTGTATGTAATTTATTCTTCAGTATAACTACAGCTGAAATTGTAAAGGTTCAGAGGTTTATTAGAGAATATTATTGAACAACCAGCATCATGAATACCAGGCACCAGGCATAAAGTTGTGGCAAAGTATATTGCAGGATTAGGTTTAAAAAAATATCCCAAGCTCTGAATAGCTCACGAAACTCTGGTCATCCATCATCCATAAATGGAAGGAGTAGGGCAAACTGCTAACCTCCCAAGACATGGCCGTCCATCAAAAACTGACAACCAGACAAGGAGAGCACTAATTGGAGCATCCAAGAGTCCCAGGATCACTCTGAAAGAGCAGCAGTGAACCACACTATTAGTTGTGTTTTCCCACAATCTGGCTGTAACGAACTTGAAGTGGATCCGCTAGACCACCGCAAATGATGCTGTAAGCCCGCCAGGAAACGGAATTAAGTGGGTTTCCGGTTTTCACCAGAGCCCGCCACAAAGCGGGATGGACTTGCTTGGCTGGAGTCTACAGGGTCGTTCCCCCTGACGGACTTGTTTGTGATGGCGGCAAAGGATGAACGTGGTACAGAAGGTGGACGTAGGGTATCGGGACAGGTGGCAAGGTCGGGGCAGGCGGCAAGGTTAGGTCGAAATGTAGACAGGGTCGAATACAGGGGAGGAAATGGTTTTAGGACCTTTTTTTGGGGACGGGGACAAATCCAGCGGGGAAAGTGAGTGGGTCCAAAACCAAAAAAGGAGCGCCCGGCAATTTAGCCAATTCCGGGCGCACTGTCCTTTAAATTAAAATGGACGAGCGCGCCCGCGCTAGGGGGCGCTGGGCATTCCGGCCGGCAGGGGACGGGACCGAAGGGGACACGGTAGGTGAGTGGAGGGGCGGATGAAACCCACGGGCAGGGTGCAGGGCCCCCGGGCCACCCGTCCCCGCCGGGGACCTGCCATGGAGGACACGGGTGCGACCGCGGTCCGTGGACCGGATCGCGGCGCGACCTGTTACACTGGCCTTTATGGAAAAGTATCAAGAAGAATACAAGCTATAAGAAGTCTCACTGTACGTTTGCAAAAAGCTAGGTATAAGACACAGAATGCATGTGCAAGAAGGTGCTCTGGTCAGATGAGACCAAAATGGAACTTTTTGTCCTAAATGTCAAATGCTATATGTGAAGGAAAGCCAACAACTGCACATCAACCTGAAGACACTATCCCCACTATGAAGCATGATGGTGGCAGCATCATGCTGTGGGAATGCTTTGCTTCAGCAGGGACTTAGAAGCTGCTTCGAGTTGATGGGAAGGTGGATGAAGCTATTTACAGGAAATTCTGGAGGAAAACGTGATATAGGTGACGAAAGACTTGAGACTCACCTACCAGCTAGACAATTAACCTAAACATACAGCCAAAGCTACAATGGAATGGTTTAAATCAAAGCATATTCATGTTTTAAAATGGCCAGTCAAAGTGCAGACCTAAATCCCATTGAGAATCTGTGGCACGACTTGAAAAATTGCTGTTCATAATTGTTCACCAACCAATCTGACTGAGCTAGAGCTATTTTGCAAAAAAAGACAAAACATTTTCAACCTGTAGATGTGCAAAGCTGTTAGAGACATACCCCTGTCACTGCAACGGGGCTGAATACATATGTAGTTTTTAATTAGCTAAAATATGGAAAAGCACTTATTTTCTTTAAACTTCACAAATCCTTGCTACTTTGTGTTGTTCTATCACATAAAATATCATTAGAATACATTTAAGTTTGTGACTGTAACATTTAAAAATGAGGAGGTTCAAGGGGTGTGAATGCTTTTGCAAGGAGAGAAAGAGAGCGAGAGATATTTTTATTTGCTAATGTTTTGTAGGAAAAATTAGGTCTTTTCCTAAATTTGAGAGACCACAGCAGAAAAATGTTCAGTTTTGTAGACAAAACAATATTCCAGTTTCCCTAGCTTGTTAGTGGCCTACTACCTAGAACCTCAAACATACGGTTTTGTTCATACCACTGTCATTACTGCTACAGGTTAACATCATTGTTCTTCCCAGGGGAGCCCTGTGCCATGCTCATCGATTGCCACCATGCTTTCCACCTGCTCTTCTCCCTGATGCTGCTTTTCTCCATGATGTTCCAATCTCTTTAAAGGGAACCTGTCACATAGGTTACGCTCCCCGAGCTGAGGACAGCACAATCTAGTGTCAGACCTGCTGTTTCCAGCGCTCTGTCCCTTATTCTGAAAGATGCTGTAGCTTTAGAGCATTTAATGCTCAAATCTTATTCATGAGCAGGTGTTAGCCCTGCCCACCAAAGGCTAGCCCCGCCCACTGACAGTTATTCACATGTTTCTACCTATTCAAAGTAATAGGTTTATCAGTTGAGGTGGGCGGGGCTAGTCTCAAATGGGCGGGGTTTGAAAAAAACTGACTATTTTCATTACTTTTTTGGCTGAAAACTGTAGATTTGAGCACTAAATACTTGAAAACTCCAGCATCTTACAGAATAAGGGGCAGAGCGCTGGAAACAGCAGGTCTGTCACTAGCTTGTGCTGTCCTCAGCTCGGGGGGCATAATCTACGTGACAGGTTCTCTTTAACTAGTTAATCATACCTACAAGCATTATATAGAAACTGCACATGCAAGCTCGCACCCTCTATACAGTAAGAGCCAGTGCATGCTGGCTGGTAATTCTGCTTTTCCATAGACTGATGGTAGTAACCAGGGGGTTCCCTGCAATTAAGTCCAAATCCCTGAGTAGCATTTGAAGAGTCCATTCCCTTACACTCTATTCCTTCAATTAGTTTGACATTAATACTTAGCAAATCAGGGGATTCCTATTATTTTACAGGCAGGCTGTATGAGTAACTGTAACTGTAGATGAGTTAATGCCACCTTTATTCTTATTAGCTAATGAGGATCCTTAGACAACACAGAGCCTGAAATTCTCTGATAGATGGAGTGGAACCTTTTTTCTCTTCCTGCTCCAGTAACCTTTCTTTTTCTCCAAATATCACACAAATCCCTATCTACATCAATATACATCCTGATTACCACATCTTTGACAAAACCCTTCCTTGTTTAAGCTTCATTTCTCCCGACCCCAATCATGGACATAGGTTTAATTACATGAACCACTATTATGGTGGTCTAATCACACTGATTCAAACTGGCAGGAGATATTGTTCTACAACGGATGATTGACTTGTATCACTCACCCCAATATTAGCATGTTTGCATATCACTATGGGGACACGGGACGTTTCTCTTGTAGTGGTAACGTAGATTATGAATCACTGTCACTTGACTCAATATGATTCACCAGATTCCATTTCACTGCTGCTCAGCTCTTCTGGATTAACCTCATTCACAGCCACCTGCATAAATTGCAAACCCGTGCTTTCTACTGCAAAACATGAAGATATTTCCCTTATTGCAACAACTCCTAAATGAGAACTTTAAGTTCACTTCAGGGTAACACCTATTACACCATATCCATTCGTATGAGGATTATCGTGCATGCTAGTATTTTAGTTCTTGTTACCAATGGTAACACCAACCTCTAGGAAAAAATAGATGCCTTTGACTTAATTGATTAATGAGGGCTTGCCCACCCACAAGAAGTGATACCCTCCTTGACATTTTTAGCACCTATAGGTGCAACTGACTGCTGGGTGCTATCGGCAAACATGGGGCGACATGTCAGAAAAGAGCCACCTCCACGCTCGTTTTAAGGCGCATTAAAATCAGTGTAAAGTGCTCCTGAATGAACAAACCTGTCAAAAATCTGGCATCTAGGATACCTTGCATGGTATAATTGATGCGCCTAATGTCGGAGCATAGCAAATGTAGGCGCATAGCATATTTGCTGAGCCTACTTTTGATGCATTCAAATGTGTCGTGCCTGGCGTCAAATGCGCCTAGTTCATTTATAGGGCATCAACAGTTTTTTGGCACAAAATACACCCCAAAAAATTGTGCAGCCCTAATGGGACATGTCGCCCATTGTCTTTTTTTTTTTTTTAAACTAACACAGTTATATTATGCACTGGGTTGCCACATGCAGCAGAATTTGTATCGTATGTCTTCAGATTTTCCTGGGACATTGAATTTTCACTGTTACCAGTCATATCCCAGAGGGTACACTTTTGCGATCATACACTTTTGCATTTACGCCAGTTGCTGTTTTATTAACAGCAAGCAACACATACATGGTAAGTTATTGGATTCAGTCAATAAAGGTGCACGTCTCTTGTTTTTTATGAGCAAGTCATTGCTGAGAATAATTTTCCCAGGACTAGCCCCCATAGTTTTTCCACAACTGCAAAAAATGAGGGAACTCTATGCAAAGCACAAACTCCACATCAAGTTTTTCTTAATTTGTGCTACACAGTCCAAAATCAGATAATAGAAGAGTTTTATAAGTCGCCCAAACTTGAAAGGGTTTTTCTCAACACATTGATTAGCTTTGAACATGTAGGCAAAGGTAAACAAATGCTATTACCAAATACATTGCTTTTCTGATTTATCGTCTCTTCAGAGTTAGGAGCAGATCACATTTCTGGCTTTTTTATACAAGCAGGCCCTGGCTGGTTACACCCCTCCTGCCATGTCTTATGAAAAGTCCCGAGCTTGTTTATCTTTCTTACTGTCAAACTTTAACCCTTTAGAGCTCTGTAGCCTTGTGACCTGCTGTTAAAAATCCTCCATCACCAATATCCCTCGGCAGACACAGCTAATGTCACTGATGTAAAACCACCCATAGCCTAACTAGAAAGTGTGAGTCTGAAGCTGGCTGTGAAGAGCAGGCTCTGTGAAACAGAATGGTGAGAAAACTACTTTAACATACTACAAGATCTCCAGAGGAACTCCTTACTCCTCCCATTTACAATCCATGCTAACCAGTTATAGGATTTCCCCCACAATTAACTCACATGTTTTCCTGTCTAATCCCTCTGGCCTCTGTGACTAAAAAATAATAATAATAATCTTTATTTATATGGCGCCAACATATTCCGCAGCACTTTACAATATAGAGGGTATAAGTTCAGAAAAAAAGACAGATATTACACAGTGAAAAGCCACTTACAGATAAGACACAAGGGGCCACATGTATGAAAACTGTCTAAAATTCACTTTGCTGCCCAAAGCAACCAATCATAGAGCCCCTTTTATTTCATATAGTGCTCTGAAAAAAGTTAAAGGGGAACACTGATTGGTTGTTATGGGCAACAAAGAAAATCTTAGACCTAGACAGTTTTCGTACATGTGGCCCAAGTTGTGAGAGCCCTGCTCCCAAAAGCTTACAATCTATTAGGGTGTAGGGGTGAAACGAAGGGTGACAAGTGCTTGGTTTACAATGGTCCAACCATATTACATAAATATGGGGTAGTTTACATAAAAAAGTGGATGAACCTGCCATCCCAACCATACATCTATATACAGGTAAGTGCCTGTGGGTGCCCAGGTGCAGGAAGTGACGAATGTGTGACAGAATTTTGGGGGTTAACTATTAATTATCTTGGTAGGCCTGTCTAAGAAAATTAGTTTTCAGAGCACTCTTAAAATTGTGAGGGCTGTGAGTGTGCCTGATCATATGTTCCAGAAAACTGGTGCAGTGAGACAGTGACACAGGGTAGAGGCATCAGTATAGCAGCTGGAGAGAAAGATGAGCCTGGCTGCTGCATTCAGGACAGATTGGAGAGGGAAGAGTTTGCAGAGAGGGAGCCCGGTAAGCAAGGAGTTACAGTAGTTAAGACGAGAAAGTATAAGAGCAGTAATGAGAGTTTCAGTTGTTTCCACAGTGAGAAAAGGACGGATTCTGCAGATGTTCTTAAGGTGCAGGTGACAGGACCGGGCAAGGGATTGGATATAAGGGGTGAAGGACAGATCAGAATCTAGTATAACCCCAAGACAGCGGTCCTGCTGCCTAGGAGTTATGGTGGTGCCACACAGAGAGAGAAATAGCAGGGTAGGGGTGGTTAGTAGATGGTGGGATGACTAGAAGTTCAGTTTTAGTGAGGTTTAGTTTAAGATAGAGAGAGGATGTGATGTCAGACAGCGGACAGACAGTCACTGGTGTTTTGTAGCAGGTCAGGAGTGATGTCTCGGGAAGAGGTGTATAATTGAGTGTCATCAGCATAGAAATGGTAGTGGAAGCCAAATCTGCTGATGAGGGCTTCCAATGAGGGCTATGTAGATTGAAAAGAGGAGAGGACCAAGAACAGATCCCCGAGGAACCCCGACAGCAAGAGGAGGAGATTAAGTGGAACCTGAAAATGAGACACTGAAGGAGCGGTCAGAGAGGTAGGATGAAAACCAAGAGAGTGCAGTGTCCTGGAGGCCAATGGTGCTGAGTATGCTGAGAAGTTGGTGATCAACAGTGTCAAATGCTGCAGAGGGATCCAGAAGAAGCAACAATGAGTAGTTACCCTGAGATTTCGCTGTGAGGAGATCAAAAGCAAATCTCCAACCATCAGTTCAACAGCAATCCTATAATTCACCCCAAGCATCTATTAGATCACTTGATGGAACCTGTCACATTGAACTTGCTATTTGATATTCCAGCAGCATGTTATAGAGCAGGTATAGCTGAGCAGGTTGATATATAGGGCCACATATATAAAAACTGCCTAGGTGAGGTTTAGACCTAGACAGTTTTCGTATATGTGGCCCATAGTTTGATTCAGTAGAATTGGTATATCGTTCATTTAAATTCTGCTTATTCTGGGTTAAGGAGTCCAATAGGTGGTGTTATTAGTGATTGACAGCCTTCTTTGTATGAGTGTGCATATAGGCATAGCTTTCAATCACTAATATCACTGCCTACTGAACACCTCAACCCATTATGAGCAGGGATTTAGAGGTATGCAATACAAGTTGTACTGAATCTTTGTCCACCAAACTATATATTAGTTTGCTCTGGTCCTACTGCTCTATAATATGCTACCAGCAATTAGATAGTATGTTCAAAGTGACAGGTTCCCCTTAAGGGATGACTCTTCTAATCTGCTAGAAATAGGAATTTATTGTGCAAAATTATAAATAAAGTATGAATAGCATACATCATGGTCAAGTAGCATAGGAAGAAGGAGTACTAGTAGGATATCTCTTCAAACAATTTGAATTAATAAATGTGTCACAACAATCCTAAATATGAATGCCTTGTTGTTTAAAACAGAAAAAAATGCAATGGTTTTTTACCTGGTTCTAGCACTAATAATGTAGATATACAAGTTGAATCCAGAAGTTTACATACACTATATAAAAAGACATCTTTTTTTTTCCTCACTATCTGACATGAAGTCAGAATAAACCTTACCAGTTTTAGGTCAATTAGGAACCAAAATTATTTATATTTGCCAAATGCCAGAATCATGAGAGATTCTGTGTGTAACATCATGGGAAAGTCTAAAGAAATCATCGACGATATTAGGAAGAGAATTGTCGACTTTCACAAATCTGGATCATCCTTGGGTGCAATTTCCAGATACCTGAAAGTGGCTTGTTCATCTGTACAAACAATTATACGCAAGTACAAAAAAGACAGGAATGTCAAGCCATCATACCGCTGAAGAAGGAGACAGGTTCTGTGTCTCAGAGATTAACGTGCTTTGGTCTGACACGTGCATATCAACCCAAGAACAAAAGCAAAAGACCTTGTGAAGATGCTGGCGGAAGCTGGTAAGATTGTGTCACTATCCACAGTGAAACAAGTACGGTATCAACATGGGCTGGAAGGACACTCTGCCAGGAAGAAGACATTACTCCAAAAGAAACATGTAAAAGCCAGATTAATGTTTACAAATGCACACAGGAACAAAGACCTACATTTTTGGAGCCATGTCCTATGATCTGACAAAACTAAAATGTAACTGTTTGGCCATAATCACCATCGTTACGGTTGAAGGAAAAAGGGAGAAGCTTGGAAGCCTGAGAACACTATCCCAACTGTGAAACACGGAGGTGGCAGCCTCATGTTGTGGGGTTGTTTTCCTGCAGGAGGGACTGGTGCACTTCACAAAATAGATGGCATCATGAGGAAAGAAGATTATGTGGCAATACTGAAGCAACATCTTAAGACATCAGCCAGGAAGTTAAAGCTTGGGCAGAAATGGGTCTTCCAAATGGACAATGATTTGAAGCATACTGCCAAACTGGTTACAAAGTGGCATAAGGATAACCAAGTCAATGTTTTGGAGTTGCCATCCTAAAGCCCTGATCTCAATCCTGTTGAAAATTTATGGTCAAAGCTGAAAAGGCAGGTGCAAGCAAGGTGACCTACCAACGATTGTGAGAAGCTTGTGGAAGGATATCCAAAACATTTGACCCAAGTCATACAGTTTAAGGGCAATGCTAACAAATACTAATGAAATGTAAACATTTCACTTTGCAGAAAGTGATAAAAAATGCCTTTAAAATTCTCGCTCCTTATTCTGGCATTTGGAAAACATAAATATTTGTGGTAATCCTAATTGACCTAAAACGGGTGAGGTTTATTCTGGCTTCATATCAGATAGTGAGAAAAACATGCATCTGTGTCTTTTTATATAGTGTATGGAAACTTCTGGTTTCAACGGTATATAAGGGCAATTAATAGAAAATTGACAGATGAAATATAGATATTGTTGCACAGAAAGTTATCAAAACTGCTTCAATGATTTCTTTAGATTTTATTGTGATCTACTGTTAAAAACAGATAAAACAGTGCAGTAAGAAATCACTGTCAAGTCAAAACTTGTTGTATCTGCACATATTGGAAATATTCTTGTTATTCGGAATGACCTGGTACATTTTTTAAATATTCTTATACCAAAAATTGTACGTGGGAATAATACACCAATGTACCCAGAATATCAAGCTGAAATAAGGGGCATGAACTGAGCTGCGCCATTTTTTTGCTGAGCTTTGAGCCAAACAAGACATTGTAGCCCTGTTCTATAGATGTATGAACTGTCCTGTGCCAAAACTTGGTGTAATCTGCGCCAGATATGTCACTTTTGAATGCGCCAAAGATGCGAGGCCATGTTGTACTAGATTCATACAATGCACCAAAAACATGCCAATATTTAACACAAAACTGTCAAACAAATCCATACCAGTTTCAAAGTGGTATGACGGAGACTACTTTTGGCATATAACCGGACACATTTATTAAATGCTGTGAGACACTTTTATACATATATACAGTACATATCGTACACTAGCTGATGTTCACCTCCCACATCAATGGTCTAAGGTTCTTCACAGTTTTCATATTTCTTATGTTTATATTTCATGTTTCATGGTGCTATTTGTCCACTCACAATACACTTTCACCACAGCAGCACACATCACATAACTTATCTACCCACCAAGCCAGCTTATCACACATGACTCTCTTCATGTTTCTAGTGATTGATACTATGGAGGACTTTCACTGAAAGCTAAGTACTGAAATACACAGACTGCAGAGATTATTTTAAACGTATCACAGGTTTTTATCTACTTTACTTGTCATATTTGTATATCCATGCCCTGAGATGCTATGGGCTGTGAAAATTAAACCAAATAAGTAATATAAAGAAACTTTGGATACATTGGACTGTATAGTGAATTTATTACAACTCTATTAATGGGGCTATAGGAGAAGACCCCACTTCAGTCCAGTTCTGTGATCCGTTATAAAATAAATATTTAAGGGGTCTATTTATATGATAAAGTCTCTTCATGAGCTACACACTGCTGTCATCAAAAGTAGAATGTGGTCATCATAATGTGACTCGACTGTGTATGTTGAAAAAGTAAAACTTTTAGCCTGCTACAATATTTTCCACTAAGCAATATTTGCTACATTGCATCCTTTTCCTTTGGTAACTATAATTACTATAACAAACTGAATTTACCAAACAAAAGTAATAGGTAGCTGTTGCCATGGGACTGACATCTTTTTTAAATACACATCTTCTCTCCAGCTGGCGTCTTACATGGAACTGTGAAATGCTTCTGGCGATTTAATACACCAGTTTCTGTTCTTTTGTTTTCCCATACACAAATATGATTCTATATATTCAGTGAACTTGCAGTGACTGTATTCATCATAATAATTGATCATAATAGATTCAGCCATGGGATTGGAAAGTCCTGTACCTGCCAACCCTAGTGATCACTGCCCACAAGAACTAACCATTTTAAAGCCTTATGTATATGTGCTTATCAGTATGTACTGCATATATTGCTGAAGGTAAAAGCATCAGAAACATATGTGACTACTGTAAGCATCCCCCAAGATGTGCATTATTGATTAATAAGGTATGTAGAGCAACTTCCTAAATAATAGTTTCTACAGGGACTGTTTTTACTGGAGATTTATTGTAAATTTAGCTTTATGTTCAAAAAGTTCAAAAAAGTTTTGCGGCAGCATCCTCTAGTGTTCCTGGCTCTTGTCACTCACCTGTCCCAATTCCTCTCAGTCCTACAGCTGTTCCTGCTGTTAGGTTTGAGTCTCCATTGCTTCATCCAGCCCCTTGGCATCCTGTGCACACACGTGCTCCCTCTAGGGGCACGCGCGCGGCATTGCACTGCATTTAAAGAGACAGTGTTCCTGTTTCCTGCCCAGTGACCTGTGACCTCTGGCTTCATAAGGAACTTCCTCCCTTTGCTCTGGGTCAGTTTGTTGTGTTGTGCTTTGCCTTATATAGAGCTTGACCCCTTGGTTGCTGTATCATCTGTACGTTTACCAGTACATTTACCAGTGTCCTGCTGAACATCTGCTGTTGCACCAGTCTGTTAATACCTGTTGATACCTGGCATCATACCAAGTATGCTATCATCCTGGGACTGTGCCATCCATTTAACAGCACCACCTGCGGGGTCCTGTGTCCATTCCAGCACCTGCTATCCTGTCCTGCACTTCGGCTACCCACTGCGAGTGTTACATTCTGCGCCTGCGGTGGGCCCGGAGGATCCGCCATACCCAGACGTTTCTAGTCTCCTCGCTTAGAAAATGTACCAACACCGTACAATCAATCACTGTCACTCAGATTGCTTCTGATGGATCAGAATATCCAACATTATAGTAAGGTTATGTTCATAGTTAGCTCATTGGAGTTTTCTTCTGCTTGCATTATTTTACACTAGGTAGCATTGTATGATGAGAAAGGAACTTACAATATTTCATTGTAATATAAAACTTACTGGAGAATATACTAAAAAAAATTAGATAACTATACAGTTTATATGCATAGTTAGATAAATAGACAAATAGAGCAAGAGATAGATAGATAAACAATAGATAATAGATAGATGAGGTATATGCCTTCTTTGTGATGAATGGCAGGAATAATCCTGCTATTTTATCTTCTCTGGCTTATTAGATCAGATGAGGCTGTTGCTATGCAACTTCCCAAACAACTTTCTCGAATATCAGACAATCATGCACACATGTGAGCAGGATTATGTGGGAGTGGTTAATTGCTAGCCCTCTATATAGCAGAGTTTCACTTTGTGGCTGCTTTCTGCCTATACTGTTAGCTGAGAGACTGTGTTTTGTGAGCTTGTTGCATTCAATCTTGTCTTGGTTATCTATCTGTTCCCAGTTATTAGAGCCTTGTTTGTCTTAGTCCTCTGTTGCTTCTGTTTTGTCTTGTGTCAGTCTTGCAGTGTGGTATATTCTCTTTGGTATTTTTTGTGCTATTTGGGTAGGGCCAGCATAGTGATGGACATTAGTAGGAATATTGTCAGGTGGTGGGACAGGGCCAACTGTATCTGGAATTAGGTTTGGCTTTAGAGTTAGCATTATCGAAAGCTAGTTGTTAGCGTCAGGTGCTTTTTGGTGTCTTGCTTCTGAATTCAAATAATTTCTCCTTCCATCTCCCTTCGTGCCCTTGTCATTGCCCACCTTGCTTTCCATTGTCTATTGGTAAGTCCCTACATTTATTTTTTTATACACACTTTGTATTACTTGCATGCAACTGCTAGTTGGCTCAATTTTTGTTATACGTTTTGCTGCTGTTTGAGTCATTACATTCTTACTATTGAGTTCATGGGTTTCAGCCACATCATTTACAGATAAGTGCATAAAATCAAGTAGCCACACAGTCATACAGTCTCCATCAACAGGGGTTGGTAATAGCATGAATTACATTTAAGAACTTCCATACTTTAAGTCTGTATTAATATAACATATTTTTTCTACAGCTATGTAATACGCTGCAGAAATTCAAGTACAATCCTCATATTTTTGCCATGTAATTTTATTTTGTTGCATGGATTTCACTGTTTTTTAGGAACAGATTAGCCCCACTGGATTAAGCTAATCCGAGTTTCTGGTGTCTGTCATGTTTTTGCACTGGATGCATGTGGAAAATGCAAAAATAATAAAAAAAAAAAAAAACGTGTTTTTATGGAAAGTGACTTGGGATCCATGCAGAAAATGGCAATTTTACTCCCCAATATATGCATAACAAATGCTATGTGAATCCAACCGAAATGTGAAACTGACTTAAGATGGCACCTTTATCACAAGATAGTGAAATTCCTAATTAGTATATCAGCTCCAGTCAAAACCAAGTACTATAATTTGTGCAGTGGAAGCATCAGGGGTAACAACTCTTAGGGATACACTACATAAGGTCACAAAGCAGGTCCACTAAATGATATGGTGTGTTAAAATCTCCTCTTCTGCCTTGCATCAAGAATCCCCATACATAAAGGCAAGCACTGGCTGAAGAAGTATATACTGAGCCATCACTGGACTCTAGAGCATTAAAAAGTATTCTTTGGTAGTTTGATTGATAAATATGTGTTTGGAAGAGGCCCAGAAAATGCATCCTATGGATAAAACTTGGTGGAATAGGAGCTTTTATGAGGAGTTAAATAAGGCCACTTATTTCTAGTAAAGTTCAATGTTCGGGCTAAAGCATGCAAAGATATTTCAGGCAATAATATCCTTCAATTTTTTTGGCAAGAGTTTGAGAAAGGCCCTTTCCTGTTCTAGCATAATGGAGTACAAAGCAAGGTCCATAAAGATATGGTTTGATGTGTTTGCTGTCGGGAGATATAGAACCATGATCTAAATCCCACTGAACACTTTATGGATTCCATCTGTGAGACAGACCTTTCCAACCAAAGGCAGTGGCTAAAGTCACCAATATTATTTGCTTAATGGACACCATTACTACAGACAAACAACAAAATGTTGTGGAAAGCCTTTGTCACAAAAATGGGTCCAGCAAGCTCGTACACATGTAGTAGTCAAATATCCACATACTTTTGGCCATATAGAATAAATAGATAGATGATAGATCGATAGATAGATATGAGATAGATAGATAAATCGATAGATAGATACATAGATAGATAGATACATAAATAGATTTTTACTATTCGTAAACTGGTATTCAAGTTAACAAAACTTTGCAAAGGAAAAATAAAACTGCCCTTTCTTCTGTTGGTATGACTGTGATAAGTGCCAGTGAGATATTTACAAAATGAAAACAAGTCTTTGAGGTAATGTACCCTTCATCTGCATGAAAATTAATTTGGAGCAAGTGAGCACTTTGTTTGTGGTTGTTGTTCCAGGGAATAAAACAGAGCACTGTTTCTGTACTGTGTTCGACAAAAGTAATTTCACCTTTGTGCTCTTCATACACTTTATACCTAGAAGAAAAAAGTCATAGGATGGAATTTATCAAACCTTTATTCCCAGTGTAAGTCAGCATGCAATACCCAACAGAGAATAAAACCTTTCTGTCTGCAACACATTCAACAAAAGAATCTTTGTTTGTTCCTAACACACTAGGTAAGGAAAGAAGCAACAGAGCTGGTTTATCAATGCAATAAGCTGAACTTTAAAGGCGCAACCTGGTATCTCTCTGTATATAGCTATAATAGGAAGAGGGATATTTCTGCTCAAAGCATTTTCCAGTTGGAGGGTATCATATTTATATACTCGACACTTAACACACAACACCCAGAAGAACAAGCCGTAAGGTTACTCTAAGCAAAGAAGCAGCAGGAATTTGCAAATGATCACATTTTCAAGTACCTAGCTCCAATCTGTAGCATGTGGGGAGGGGAGAAGGGCATAAAAGCAAGATTAAAAGTAAAGTTTTTTTAGCCACATGAAACCTTAAAAATCGGATAAATTGCGGGATGATGGTGTAACTCCTCCTGTTAATCGACATGCCAGTCATCACCACTTGTAGCAACAGAGGGACAGAATTCTTGAACTGTGAGATCTTGGCTTATCACTATGGAAGATCACATTGCACCTAGGATAAGATGGCAGCACTGTTTAATGTTGCATGTCCCAGTGATTGGTAGAACACGATGAACTGGAATGATAGGTGGATGGTAACAAAGTTCTGCATGGATGGATCATCTAATTGGAAAAACGGTAGAGTGATCCATTATGTACGGTACACATCCTAAGCCTAAGACGGAAAACACAAACCATCAGAAAGTATATTGCATAACATTGGGATATAGTGTTCCATTGACCTCTCACTACCACTCTAAAAGGCTATTATGGTCCACAGCAAGATGGCAATGTAGGTTGAAATGGAGGTCTATTTTTTTCATTGATACTGTAAGTCCCACTTTTGTCTCAGAGGCAATGATATGTGAAGATTGGTCTGGAGACCACTTGACAATGCCGTAAAGAGGCCTTTTTCAAGGCTTATGGTGTGGGGTGGCAGTGTAGGACTGGGACACACCAGTGAAGTTGATTCTTGGGTACCATCAGTGTAGTTGATTCTTGGGGCCCTCCAGTGGGGTTCTTGTGGTCCACCCTACATCTAGTGTGTATGACACTTGCTTCTTTAATCTCTTTTTTTGACATTTTCCTTGAAAGGCTTAAGCCTTGCCATGGCCAGGGGCCCATTGAGGGATTCCACTGTGGGCCAGTTCTAGCCTGTGGGTTGGAAAAATGTATGGAAGCAGGACATCTCTGGTATTAATTTCAGGTACACTATCAGCTGGGCATTCCATTGATTTGGTCAGGAAATCAGTGGTATGGACATTTCTCCAAAGTGTCCCAGGAGCTATTTTTTAAAAATAGAACACCAGACTGCATGTTGTTTGTGCTACTGTGAGCAGCCTACATGGCCTAAATGTGCTACCATGGCATCTACCGGGACTTGTCTTCCATCTGCATTCACACAACTGAGAGTGGTTGGGAGTAATTCTGTAAGAACTAGCTCAAATCATGAGAAATGCCTAGCTATAGCAGGTTGTGTCAGAGGATAACCTGCCAAAGAACCATTGTAGGCATTGTAGGAAAAATGAAGCATGACTGCATGACTCTGATTGGATATGTGTTTCACAGGTGATGGTAGAGGATCCTCTGGGTCATTATAAGAGAAGACTAGTGGACCACACCAGGGAGCGTAATCTTCAGAGCCCCCCCAGCATTTATCGAAGCCCGCTGAAAGGTGGGTTGGATTTTGTTGCAGATGACTCCCAGTTCACTACCCTTGACGTGGCCGTTGGTGGTGACAGCGAAGGTGCTGCATGGTACAGGAGGAGCTGGCTGAGATGTGGTCGGTGGACAGGCAGATCGGTCAGGCAGGCGGCAGGCAAAACGTGGTCAGGTCACTCGCGGTTATGTCAGGGCAGACGTCAGGCACCGAATAGTCAAGGTCACAGGCACAGGTCAAAAACCAGATAGCATAAACGTATGTGAGGGAATTTACTAATGGAAGCACCCCAATCCACATTTTGGGAAGTGATGTAATAAAGAGTCCAATGATTGGAAATCAGCAGTGTGCTGGTAATATGAATTTCTGAGAGTCGGTGTACGCGCCCTAGGAAGCTGGTGCGCGTGTGCCACAGCACCCGAGCGGGAGTGGAGCAGGAGCAGGGAGAGGTGAGTATCGGTAACCCTGGGGACAGAGACATGAGCACGTCCATGGTCCAAAGCGAGGACCGTGGTGCCCTTCATAACAATATTGAATATTGCATGGCCCCTGTGCCTTATGGAGGAGCGCTCAAAAGTGAACCTCGAGTTAAATTGTTTAACATTCAAGTCTTTTATACCACAAAGTGTTATCTGCAACCAACAAGCTGATTGTGATTCACGTGTTATTAAAGCTTCATGTGTATAATAACCATCAAGCATTCAAGCCACTGTTGTAAAGAAACTGAAATCACCTTTTTAACTGTTAAATTATGCTGGCACTCATAAAGGGGAATCCAGTAACTACCCCAAAATGGTGTTTTAACCTGCCCATGTACTAATAAGTATGACCTTTTCCACTGATATGTTGTAAATATCAATGTTTAGATCAGCAAACTAGAGAATGATAAACTGGCCCAAGATCTTAGCAATGCTGACATTGTATTCTACAGAGATAGATACAGGAGGATAAACATGAACCTACCTAACAATTATAGAAGGGTGTTAAAATAATTGAGTCCCATTTTAACTTTTTTTGCAATCCCCTTTTCACCATATGCAGTCCACCTCTACGGTACGCATCATATGCACATGTAGCTTGTTTTCTTCAAAACTGCACAAATGCGCAAGTAAATTTAATTTTTGATCAAATAAGAAATATACAGTGTTAGAAATCAACTTTTAAGTTCTGGTGCTTTGTATGGTCTTGAAGATAAGTGAGTGTTACTGCAAAGCATTGTATCCTAGTATTGTACAATGTACTACACATCTATACATATTGTGTGATTTCAATAAAGTCACCTCAAGAGTTGTTATTCTTTGACTATTTATGCTGCATAATCCTGCATTATGTTGTTAAGCTGAAGGCTGCATCACATTTTTGTATTTATTTTTTGTTCAATATAACAATGTATAGAATTCATATTTCACTCCATACATTTTCACAACTTGACATTAAAGATAACCTAGAAAATTTTCAATGAACACTTTATTGTGTAATATAAGTATAGACACTAACCCTACATATCGTAGTAGAAAACTATTACTTAAGTACTAGGTCATTCAACATTTTAAGCCAAAAGGCTTGATTCACACCTGCAGTTTTTGATTACAATTTGTGGCGCAGAATTTAACCCCTGAAAGGACATGGCCAGTTTTGGCTTTCCTGACAGAGCCCCATTTTTGAAATCTGGCACTTTATGTGGGAACAACATTTTGATACTTTCACCTATCCATGTGATTCAGAGATTTTTCTTGTGACAGATTGAGCTTTAAGTTAGTAAGAAATTTTATCCATACAATCCTTGAAAAATCTGAAAATGTCATGAAAATTTGGAAAAAATTGCCAAAATTCAAAACTTTCTGTCGGTAACACAAATAGTTATACCACAAAATAGTTTATAACCAGCAAGTACCATATGTCTACTGTACTTTGGCATTATTTTTTAAATGTCTTTTTATTTTTTACATTAAGGGGCTTATACATTTATTAGCTATTTTTCACATTTTAAAAACAATTCGCAATAGAGATGTTTTTAGTGACCAGTCTACTTCTGACAGGGCTTTGAGGGGCCTGTATGTTAGAAACCCCCATGAATGACTCCATCTAAGAAACAACACCCCTTAAAGTATTCAAAACAGGATATAGGAAGTTTATTAACCCTTTAGGTGTTTCACAGAAATTAAAGCAAAGTGTTGATTAACAGATTTTCAAAATATATCCATTATTTACTGGAAAACAATAGATGTTACTAGGGAAAATTTTCCCCAATTCAATTTGATTCCCCTTTCCCTGCCATTTTTTAAAGATTTTTCCATATAGGGGCTCTAGTGGGGTTTATTTGGGATTTAAAACCACAAGCCTCGGGAGTGGGAAAGGAGCCCCAACTGGACTTTGAGGCTCTTTTTCACGGGGGTTTTTTGTGGGTGCCAGTACAGGTTTGTGGACCCCCTAAGGTGCTAAAAACCTTAAAAAAACATCCCTAAAAAAAAACCTCATTTTACAAATAAAACCCCCTTAAAAGGGGGGTTATCGTTTCATTTAAAATTTGGGCTTAAAATAAGGGGACAGTGAAAAAAAAGCAACTTTTCAATTGGAGGGCATTTTGCAAAGTGCTTGTTCTCACAGGTCCCTTATCTTGTGGTTTTTTTTTTCATGATTCCATGTGGGTCTAATCCCTCCGGGACCCCTCCTCCTTGCAATTCACTAGTGAGAGTTTCATTTACATTCGACAGCACCGGGGTTTCGATTAAAGGGAAGCTGTGTGCGGGACTCAGAGTTAGGGGCCGTAATTTTCTGTTTCCACACCTACAGAAACAGACTCCCAGCAGATTTTGAAATTTGAAAAACATGACAGTTTTGCCCCTGCCCTAACTCTCCTGCATAAAAAGAAAGACTTGCCTCCAGCGGGGGGGGAAGAAACGCCCTGCATTCACAGAGCGGGGAAGCTAAAGAATGTGACTCAGCCAAAGTAAGGAACCCAATGCACCCCCTTTAAAAATAAAACCCAGGGCTTTTAGTGTAAAAAAAAAAAATTAGCGTTAGGCTGTAAAAATTAAAAGCATTTCATTTTCACAAGGAATCCTGGAAAAAAAATCACCCCATATATGTGGGTGAAAACTGCTGTTTGGGTGCATGGAAGGGAGTAAAAAAGGGGGGGAGCGTTATTTGGCTTTTGCGCTTTTCTGCTGATTGTGGTGTGTGCCATGTTGCATTTGCAAACTCCCAAAGAATCAGAACAGGTGATACCTTCCAGAAGTCACTCCATTTTGGATTGAACACCCCTAAGGGGTGTTTAAAAATTTAAAGGGGGCCCCGGGGGGGTTTCAGGGTTTTCTTTAACATTGAGCCGTGAAAATGGAAAGAAAAAAAAAAAAAATTTTTGGGGGGCTTCATGATTTTTTTTTTATTTAGTTTTTTTTTCAGCATTTTGCCTTTGCAGCATGACATGTTAGTTTTACTCTGTGGCCCGATACGATTTCGGTTGTACGGTTGTACTTTTTTATGTTGAAGCACTTTTTTTTTTTTTTAAAGTGGTTTTATTGTTTTTATGCATCATTGTATTCTCATATCCATAAATTTTCTATTCTTCTAGTCGAGCTAGATTTGCCATTAGGGCAAACATTTTTTCCTTTTTTCCAACGGACTCCAGTGCAAAAAATAAAAAGAATTTCGAAAATTAACCCAAACTATAAAAAATTTTACATTATTTAAATTTTAAAAAAAAATTTTTTCATATAAAATTAAAAATAAAAAATATAATATCCCAAAAAAATAAAAAATCTCCTATAAAATGTATTTAAAAATTAAAAGAAAACTAAAAATAATTTTTTCATTAAATAACCCACTAATCATGATAATTTAGGGTTTTAAAATTTTTTCACATTTAATTTTTAAATTTTTTTTTGCTTTCCTCACCCTTTATTCACATACAAACAAAAGCCCGCACACCCTAGGGATTTCTGGGGCCCCGTGGTTTCCCCCAAGCAAGAACTGTAAACCCTAGGTTTTTTCTATTCACTGACATGCTAAATTTTAATGACTTTAAATTTTACTTTTTCCCGACTAAACTATAGCCCTTTATCCCGTAAATGTTTTTTGCATTACCAAGTGGGCCCACCTTTTGTAATGCGCCTAACTCACTTTTCTCCCCTATCAAATAACCCATAAATTTACAGAGCTCAGATTCTCTATCATACAACCCTAAATATCACAAAACTCAGCTTCTTTCCCTAAAAAAAATATAACCCTATATAAATCACGAGCCAGCTTCTCCCTCTATCCAAAATAACCCATATATCACAGAGGGTCAGCTTCTCTCCTTTTAATCAATAACCCAAAATATTTACCGAGCTCGCGTTTTCCCCTATCAAAAAACCCCAATATCACAGAGGGTCAGCTTCTTTTCCCTATCATATAACCGTATATATCACAGAACTCAGCTTCTTTTCCCCTTTTATTAACCCTATATATATCAAAAAGAACTCAGCTTCTCTCCTCTACATATTTAAACCCCATATAACACAAGCTCAGCTTTTTTTCCTTCCCAAACATATTTAACCCCCCCTTTTAAAACACCCAAAGCTCAGCTTCTTTTTTTCAAACTATAACCCTATATATATCACAGAGCTCAGCTCTCTCCTCAACATATAAAAACCAAAATTTTCACAGAGCTCAGCTTCTCTCCATATAACAAATAACCCTATAAAAATCCGAGCTCCCGCTTTTTTCCTCTATCAAAATAACCCTATATATATCACAGAGCTCAAACTTCTCCCCCTCTACATAAAAACCGAAAATATCACAGAACTCAGCTTCTTTCCCCTTTCAATAACCCATATATATCACAGAAACCACTTTTCTTTCCCTATCCCTATAAAACCCATATAACACCCGAGCTCAGCTTGTTTCCTCTATCATATAACCCCTTAAAATATCACAGACTCAGTTTCTTTCCTCTATCATATAACCCTATTATCAAAGAGGGTCAGATTCTCTATCATATAACCCCAAAAAATAAAAGGGGCTCAGTGTCTTCCTCTAACATTTTAACCTTTTATTCAAAGAGTCAGATTTCTCTATCATTTTACCATAAAATATCAAAGACCTCAGCTTCTCCTCCCTCTATCATAAAACCCTTATAACAAAAAGCTCCCGCCTTTTTCCTTCTAGCATTTTAACCCTATAAAATCCCGAGAACCAAAACCCCCTCTCCTCTATAAAAATAACCCCCATATATCACAGAGCTCACTTCTCTCCTCTATCAATATAACCCTATATATCCAGAGCCAGCTTCTCCCCCTCTATCAAAATATAACCCTATATATCACAGAGCTCAGCTCCTCTATCATATAACCCATAAAATACACAGAGCTCAGCTTCTCTCCTCTACTATATAACCCTATATATCACAGAGCTCAGCTTCTCTCCTCTATCATATAACCCTATATATCACAGAGCTCAGATTCTCTTTAATATAATCCTATATATCACAGACCTCAGCTTCTCTCCTCTATCATATAACCCTACATATCACAGTGCTCAGCTTCTCTCCTCTATCATATAACCCTATATATCAGAGAACTCAGCTTCTCTCCTCTATAATATAACCTATATATCACAGAGCTCAGCTCCTCTATCATATAACCCTATATATCACAGAGCTCAGCTTCTCTCCTCTATCATATAACACTATATATCACAGAGCTCAGCTCCTCTATCATATAACCCTATATATCACAGAGCTCAGCTCCTCTATCAAATAATCCTATATATCACAGAGCTCAGCTCCTCTCCTCTATTCTATAAACCTATATATTTCAGAGCCTAGCTTTATTCCTCCTTTCATATATTGCTGGTAGATGGGATAGCACAAATTAACTGACAGGTTCCCTTTAAATAAAATGTTCTGTAACTGCTATAGAAATAGAATTGTACAATGTTAGTTCAGGTACAGATGTGTTTTTTTCTCTATAACTAACAACATTTAATAGAATTAGTACTGATTTTTCTTGTCTCGTTTTATTACATTGAATGCAGTCTAGCTTAGAGCATTAAAATGTGTGAAAAATCATACTTGGAACTTTTAGTTTTTTTGAATTCATTTTTCATACATTCTGTTGGTTCCTTAGGAATGTAATGAGGCTGAACATACAAAAATGCTCTGAAATATATTTCAAACACATCAAAAGAGAGTATCTGCTTTCTACATAGTTTCCATATGTTTTGATGTGCTGACCTGGGGTTTCATGTGCTCAGAAAGTACCAAGGGCAACAAAATCTTTATTCAGAAAACCTATGATGGAAAATTGTATAATTCTAGAGTCAAATACATACATTGACTCATCCCTTATTGGTGTAAACTGTGGTTTGTCATGCTAAAGGCACAATGTGAATTAATGTTTGTTACAGATACAGTAGTATACATTGCATTACAGCATACATTATATTTTTAGCTTAATGTCAGTTTTACTGAAAGGCTTTTTTACAGTCAGATAGTATAGAGATTAGAACAGTTGGATCCTAACTAAAACACTTTAAAATGCCCAATCATTATCTATTGATCTACAGATCTGGCACAGATAAACTTGACAGGTAATGCACCAAAATATCCTGCTACAAAATATTAACTAAAATTTTCTAATCGTTTTCATTGGACTTTGTTGTGATCTAAGAACAGATATCACTACGAGGTTGAACTTGGCTACATCTGTATATATCATATATCTAATATCAGGACAATGTCATTGAGACACAACATGTGTATGTCTAGTCCATATTGCATCATAAATGTTGTTGTTATCATAGCACATACTGTATGTGCCATCCTCAAGGCTTAGCAGGTTATTTGTGTATTAACCCAGAAAAATAGATCCTAGCTGCAAATCTTTGTCTACAAAGTCATCTATCGATGGACCAATAGAGCTCATTATTGTGTCAGACCCTGGATCCTCCATAAGATCATTTGGTATTCTGGTGGTCCAGTCCAACCCTATATTGGGTCCTGAAAGATGTCTCACCACCAAGAAAGGATAAAGGAGCACTCCAACTTCTTCAAGGAGGCACCATTTTATTCCCCTATATCTCTACAGAGCAGTAACATCTCAACTGCTCGATAGAGCCATTTTGAATCTCTCTAGGGCCCTTCCATAGGTGCTGAAACATTACTACTGTGGAAAGAATAGGTGAACAAAATAATGCGTAAATGGGTCCTTTCATACTTTTAAAAACCTCTATACCACCTCCCACTGTGCTAAACTAGAAAAATAATTCATAATTATCTATCCTGTCATCACCATTTCAGCACTGGCTGAGCTTCTTTTGTCCATCCAGTCTCTCACTGGAGATGTCACATTCCTGGATCATATGATGCTTCAGCCAGTCACTCACCTCTGTGGTCACATGCTGAATATACAGGCATGTGACTGCTGAGGCCAGAGATTGGCTGAAGCATTATTTGATCCATGAATGTGACAACATCAGTTAGGGATTGGGAAGGGAGGAAACATTGAAGCTCTGGCAGTTCCGAAACAGTGGTGACGAGAGTATGATTTCATTTCATATTTTAGCACAGAGGGAGATGGTAGGGGGTTTTAAAAGTCTTGGGAAACCTCTGTAACTGAAGATGTTGGTCTTTTGATTTGTCCTCCCTTGGTGATGAATTGTCTGGAGGTAAAGAATCCTGTCCTTCAGAAACTTGCACACTATTTTTATTCACTTGATATTTAACAGTGCTGCCTCAGTGGTGGACCTTTTGGGTGCTTCAAGATGTGGGCACCTGCAATTGTCTATTCCAATATGAGTTCTATAAAGGTGTTTGTTAAAATCTGACCTCATTTTAAGATAACTTTTCATGGTTCCGTTTATATTGCTGAAGTACAATTATGGCTATAGACTGTATAAAACAGACAATGAATACCTCTTAATGATTTCACAAACTCCTAAACAATTTAATGACTATCTATAACAATGAATAGGATGTGCCATTGCAGAATATTGCATGGCTTCAGTGCAGTTCTGATTTCTGGCCCCTTATTTTGCTTTGAAGAGTATTTACCAATTTATCTATTCTTGTGGTAAAATTAAATATTATCTAATCATCCCAAAAAATAGCATTAATTTGCAGTTTGCTTACAACGCAAGCTATTTATATGTGGCGTCTTTACCAAGGGCACAATTTGATCGTGAACCTTTCTTTTTTTTCCACTCTAAGCTTGAACTCCCACAGCCTTCATGCCGTTCCTTTCTTCTGTTTTCTTTGTATCCTTCTCATTGTTTTCAAAGAGTTTCATTCCAAAGATCCTTGTCAGAACTTTTTCCAGTGTCTGCAGAAGAGTCTCAGGGGTTGAAATGAGCTATTCATCTTTTCAAACCTGATGTGAGCGATCTGCCCAGTGTAAATGCAAACTGTTTATTTATGCAAATAGAGCTGTTCTTTTATTTACTGATAACAATGATTTTGCTTTTTCTCTTCATTTTTCATCTCTCAGAATGACGTGTATGAAAATGTGCGGCAATACCAAATTTGTGTCTATCAGCTTGCCTTCTACTCCTTGCATTCCTTTACATTATCCTTTTTGCATTCATAAAAATCTATTTCAGAGTAATATTTGTTACATTATAACATATCATATCTAAAATTATTTATATTTAGCAAATTAAGGAATTTCCAATACATACAAAAACTGTTACAGAAAGTAACCAATCTACAATTAAGCTTGATCAGTCAACTGCAAGTTAGTCTAATGGCTCAAAGATATGCATTATTGCTTTTTGTCCCAAGATTGCTTGCCATTCATTGCTCTCATGTGCAGAGGGAGAACATCCACAGTGTTCAATGAACCTTAATTTTCTGAGTCCGTCAGTGCATATAAAGGTCCCTGAGGACACTGGGCTGCAAAACTCAATTGATGTTTTATTGGAGTTTTTGTGTATGAGTTCAACTAAATGCAAATATGTGATTGTTATAGGTTAGATGCTACTGCACAATGCTATTACTTTGTAACATAAGCAACTATCACCAGCCTTACAATAAACAGTGTAACTGATAGATAGGAAATTGCAATAAATGGTAGAACTCACAAGGAGGAAAGAGAGGTAACAGATTAGAAGTGTATAAATGTATGAACATTTCACTAATATAAGAATAAAAAAACTAAAACCCTATTCAAGACACATGTGGTTTGCAACTCAAATCTAAGACGCTTCACGAGACCTCTAATATCTCTCTCTCTCTCTCTCTCTCTCTCTCTATGTAAATATAGATATATTAATATAATGATTTTATAAATAAATATAAATATATCTATATATATATATATATATATATATATATAAATATATATATATATATATATATATATATATATATATATATATATATATATATATACATACATACACACAATAGTCCCGCAAGTTACAGTGGCCTCAGGATACAATATTTTCAACATACTATTTTCTTTCCAGGGGCATTGTATATTGAGTGGGGTTTCAAGATACAATGTCCCATACACTGATCCAGCCAGTTATCGGTGATTTGTGGCTTACTAGCCCCTTATTAGAGTACAGTGCGGTACTACATGTTCTATACTGCTCATTACATGTGCCATGATGAGTCAATCCTTTGGCCACAAAGTGAAGGCCCCATTTTCTTTTTTTTCTGGTGCACTGTGTATAAATGACATGACCCTAAGAAGCTCCTATTCTCAAAATAGAAAATGAATTCCATCTTCGAGCAGCTCATTTTGATTTTATGTGTAAGGACTTCCTTTACCTGTATTATTATATACCTAATTTTCTTTAATATTCATTTTTCATTATGTTAGGTGACATTTCGGGGCCTTAGAAGCAATTACTAGTTTTCCATGGAGTTATGGTTTTAATATACCACGGTTTTAAGATACAATAGTAATCCTGGAATCAAATAATAGTGTACATTGAAGGATCACTATAGATTTTGCTAATAATGAATTGCACTGTGCTGTAGACCTTCTTGTGTGTATATCTACAGCATCTTGCTTTTGCTTAGGGCGATATGTATGAATGAGGGTGCGTCAGTTTTCTGAAGTGCTTTGAGACAAAAAAAAACCTGTTGGAGCCCTGTCCGACAGCTGTATGACCCCTTAGTGTTAGAGGGTATTTCTCTGTTACCAACGAAGTACAGGAGTACAATATTCTTTATGATTGAGGGTTATTTTCTTCATAATCAACACTACTAAAGACATATAACTGACTGTGTGAATGTGTAAATTTTTAGAGTAAACTTTTTTGCAATGATTTTCTTTTTCATATTTAATTTGTTTCAGCTCAAATTTTACTAAATATGGCTCCAGAACACCACACAAAGTTGAACATAGATTACAGGGTACAATAGGATGGGAATCTATGCCCTATAGTAGGTAAAGCCAGGTCCTTTCAATGCACCATATAAACAGGATAATATTGATTATGAATGCAAGTACAAGAAACGTCACAAAGTGAGAAAGTGAAGAGTCATGAATAGAGAGCAATAAATAAAGAAAATAATTGGTGAATAGAGATGTGAAACACAAGGGGCCACATGAATGAAAACTGTCTCGGTCTAAAACTCACTGTTTTGCCCATTGCAACCAATCAAAGCGCCCCTTTCATTTTTCCAGAGCACTATATGAAATGAGACGGGTGCTGTGATTGGTTGCTATGGGCAACAAAGTGAGTTTTAGACCTAGACAGTTTTCATACATGTGGCCCAAGGTGTTTTCGCTGTATTCATGCCAATATTCAAAGTAAATTACAGTAAATTAAATGGGCTGTGGAATGTTCCACCTTCTTACACTAATCCGATCCTTTTTGAAAAGTGGCAGACAGACATAACATAAAAAGTTTGACATTTTAGTGCATGTTTCTTTCGTACAAAAATTTCTAACTTTTTTTTGCCAGAGTTTTGTGAGGATCCATTTAAAATATTTTCTGGAGAACCGTAAAAGATTAAAATGTCTTGCATGACATTCATATCCCTGTGATGTTTTCTGTGCTAGTTTTTGCTTTATTGTGCAGCGTATGGCCATTTCTTTAGCTGAGAACCATCATTTCTTGTTTTTAGACAGTTTCAGTTTGCCCTATCAAAATACAAGTCTCAAAATCCATTGCGGTGATTTTTCTGCATCCTTTAAATTGTCAGTCTTATTTACCGCTAGACACATGCAACAATATGGGCGACATGTATGAAAGGGTTTTTCACCCTTTATCTGGCTACAATGCACCTAACTGAGCCGGCTATGATGTCTAATGCGTCTAACATATATGTTAGGCGCATTGTTCATAAGACTCGCAACTTTCTAATGTGCCTAACATGTATGGGTGTTCTGGAGGCGTTCTGGAGGCGTTATGGAGGTGTGTCATACTACATTCGTAAGACTGGACACATATATGAATGTGGTTCGGCCAAACCAGACGCATTACTGCTCTGACAGGCAGACCTATTTCAATGTAGTGTGCCTGAGCCTGAGGAGTCGAAGTGAAGCTAGATTTTCTGTAAGGGGCAAAAATGTCCAATATTTCTCAACTTACACCAGCACAATAATAAAAAGTAATTTATTATAATTATCAAACTGTATAAAATGTAATTATTTAAATTTAATGAAAAAAATATGAGATTATATAAAATTAACATAAAAATATAGAATGTCACCAAAATATAGAAATATCTCCTATAAAATGTATTTAAAATTCATAGAATCTTAATTTTACATTAAATAATCCACTGATTATGTTGTTCAGATTTTTATATTTTACATTTTTACTACATTAAATTTGAAATTTATTTTTGCTGTTCTCACTCTTTGTTCTACATAGAGGAAGAGCCAGTACAGCACAGGTATTGCTGGGACCTGTGGTCCTCCAAGCAGGATCAGTACCATAGTTTCTATTCACCGACATGCTATTCAAAATGATTTTTCTCTTATTTCCAGCATATTTATTACCTTAGTACATGTTATGCACCTAAGTTCCGTAATACACCTAACACATAGGCGAGGCGCGTCGAACTTTACACAACGCACAAAAACCACTTTCATACATCAGACGCATTATACACTGAAAATGAGACTCGACAATTCACTTTGACGCGCCTTCCTTCATACATGTCGCCCTTAGTGAGCAGTCTACTACAGTAGAACAAAGGCCATGGCACTCATCATCTGAAGCTTGTCTCCAATTTATTTAAAAAGTGGTATAGTGGAGTGGAACAAGGATGTATCAGACCTGACAAAGCACAGACAGAGCAAAACAGCTGTTGTTCTGATACATCCTTGTTCCACTCCACTGTATACCACTTTTTGGTGCTGTGGCTTTTCTTCTACCATAGTCGATTGTGTGCATGGGATTCTATTGCCTTTCTACCAGAGAGCACTGCCTAAGCTTAGCATAAACAATTGTGGGAATATTGTGCATATATGTTTTTGCCCAAGGGTCGTCAAGTCTGACTTGTACTATGTGCAATCACTATCAGTCTTAGTGAATTCTTTCTATTTCCTTTCTCATGTTGAGAACCTTGGCAGGCAGGACAATAGGGATGTGGTTTCAAAAGCTGCCATGAAATAAGCAAAACTTGATCTCCTGGGCTAAGTACAAAGCTGTTTCCTGTGGGTGGAAACACAAGGATCTATTGAGTTTCCTGTTAAACGGCTGGTGTAAAACTGCAGAAAGCCCACAGATTATGTAATGAGAATACATGACAAAAAATACCTAATTTTGCAAGAAATATTATTTAGAATTTTTTTTTTTCCCCACTGGACAACCCTTTTAATAAATTCCTTCCAAGGATTCCAAGTAAATTAATCCCTTGTCCAGCAATAAGATCAAAACAATGTATCCAGTCATAGCATAAGATTACTACCTGTGTGTGTTTACAATATCATATAAAGACCTACTGATGATATTTTAAATAAATCTAGAAAAATCATGCATTTTCAGTCAAATACTATGTTACAGTAGCATTTCTTATTGAGGTACCATAAAAAGGCACATGTAGTGTTTATGGAAAAAAAGGGATTCTGAATGAAGCTGTTCTACAAAGTTGTGTACATGGGTCCATACAGTGGCTATTACAGAACCAAAGCTTGTGTTGTCTACTGACATTGTGCTGATAACATTTATCCTCCCTATTGCAGTTTATTTAATCTTAATAAATTAAATCTTATTTTTTATTTATTTTGCCCAATTTAACAGCGTAGTTGTAGAAATGTTACTAGCTTTCTTTGAAAGCACTTTGGCTGATCAATAGATCATATTTTAAATTTTGCCTAATCAATCAGTCAGTGAATCAGATCATATCTAATCTGCCAATTACCCAAGGGTTTTACAGCAAGGATAAAGTGCTTATTTTTCACATTTGTTTTTGTCCAAAGTGTTAGTCAGCAAATCACTACAGATCTTTTAAAAATATGTGTACAGCGCATTTACATTATGCAAGCTCTGCAGCCTTGAAACTCATTTCTTTTTTTGTCTCTTTTCAAGTTAAGAAGACTAAAATAGGAACATTTGAATACTTTTTGAACAGCTTTGAGACTCTTCATATGTATACATATATGGGACACATGCAAATAAATATACAGTCTGCATTGACTTACTACTATTTGTTATTTAATGGTCTTGATCATTTAGGCTCTGTTCACATTTATGCTGTGGACTCCTTTTGAGGCCTCCATTGCAAATTCAATCAGGTTTGACAAGTGGAAAACTGGTGCACACAGCACTATTCTTCCCATCAAAACATATCACAACAGAAGCTGATAGAACCAATTATAAATCATTGGGGTCCATCAGGTGCAAATGGTATTAATCATAAAAAGGACTATGTTATTATAAACAGACGCCAAATGCAAGTGTGTGCATAGCCTAAGTCATTTAATCTGACTTTGTGGGTATCAATAATGCCATGGGATGCTTAAATTCAGTGGGAAAGAAGGGTAGAAAATGTCACATGTATGATCACATGAGACATAACATATTTGCTGTAACTTACCAGGCATGTAAAGGGCCATTCACACAGCCTTATGGACTACATCCAAAATACCCGTGGGGGCACTATGAAAAGAAGTAGCTATCATGGCCCCATTGCCTTCAGTAGGGTAAATGTAGTCCTTCGCTATTTCATACCAGTATATGCGTTATACTCTATTGGTTGCTATGGGAGGGGAGAGGGTGGCATCCATGCTGCGGTACCTTTTGTAATGGTATCCCAATATATACCTAGGACGTAGTCCATAATGCCATATGAATGGCCCCTTAGAATTTATTACCCTTCCTTTTGCTACCTCATGCTTGGTGCTTATATGTGCTAATGATATGTGACAAAAATTTCCAACTTTAACTCTAATACATTTCTCACTTTCTAGGATTATTCTCAGCTATTGCTCTTTCTTCTGGCAAATTTTAAAATTAGTTATGTATCAAAGAAAAGCACAAAATCCGTAATTTGGCACACATTATGTGTCCTAATGTTTTGTATAATTTGCAATAGGATTATGCATTACTAGTGCATGCTGCTTAGGAAATCACCCTAGTAATGTTAAATCAGGAAAACATAGCAAAATGTTCATATTGTCATATTGGAAATGAATATTAGTGCCAGAGGCATAACTACTGTATAGCCATAGCAGCCATAGCGACTGCTATGGGGCCCAAAGGTTGAGGAGGTCCACTCATGTACAAGAGCACTGATCCTGATAGAAAACATGTAGTTGTTGGTTTCCTGCTACGAAGTGCTACTATTTGGGCTTCCTTAGATTCGTGCTAAAAAGGTTACATAAATCGTAGAATCTTTGCTTTTTTCTTTCTTACTTTTTTCAGACAATATGAATGATAACACAAAAACTTTTTTCCACTCATGGTTAGTGGTTGGGTGAAGCCATTTATTGTCAAACTACTCTGTTTTCTCTTTTTAAATCATAATAACAACCAAAAATATCCAAATGGCCTTGATTAGGGTTACACAAATGGGTTTGAATTGCTACTAAAGGTAATATCCTCACCTGTGACCTGTTTGCTTGTAATCAGTGTGTGTGCATGAAAGCTGAGTGAGTTTCTGGGATCCAGACAGACTCTTGC
The DNA here is from genome assembly GCA_025379985.1 of Phyllomedusa bahiana. Classification (NCBI taxonomy): domain Eukaryota; kingdom Metazoa; phylum Chordata; class Amphibia; order Anura; family Hylidae; genus Phyllomedusa; species Phyllomedusa bahiana. The sequence continues at coordinate 79,378 of JAODAL010009319.1, read as the reverse complement.
ATCTTTCATCCAGCCAGTGACGTTTCTCGATTGTGAGTCATGGGGAAAGCAAAAGAATAGTCAACGGATCTATGGGAAAAGGTAGTTAAACTGTATAAAACAGGAAAAGGATACAAATATATCCAAAGAATTGATAATGTCAGTCAGCAGTGTTCAAACTGTGATTAACAAATGGAAAATCAGGGGTTCTGTAAAAACCAAATCACGGTCAGGTAGACCAACAAAGATTTCGGCCACAACGGCCAGGAAAATTGTTCGGGATGCAAAGAAAAACCCACAAATAACATCAGCTGAAATACGGGACTCTATGAAAACTAGCGGTGTGGCTGTTTCAAAATGCACAATAAGGAGGCACTAAATGGGCTGCATGGTCGGGTCGCCAGAAGAAAGCTATTACAGCGCAAATGCCACAAAGTATCTCGCCTACAATACACCAAACAGCACAGAGACAAGCCTCAAAACTTCTGGAACAAAGTCATTTGGAGCGATGATACCAAAATCAAACTTTTTGGCCACAACCATGAACGTTACATTTGGAGAAGTGATGAAAGGAACATTATTCCTACAGTAAAGCACGGAGGTGGATCGCTGATGTTTTGGGGATGTGTGAGCGACAAAGGCACAAGAAACTTTGTCAATGTTGACGGAAAGATGAATGCAGCACATTATCAGCAAATACTGGAGGCAAATTTGCACTCATCAGCCTGGAAGCTACGCATAGGCGTTCCAACATGACAAGAATCCAAAATACAAGGTCAAGTCGACCTGTCATTGGCTACAGCAAAACAAAGTGAAGATACTGGAATGACCATCTCAGTCTCCTGACCTCAATATCATTGAGCCACTTTGGGGAGATCTCAAGTTCATGCAAGACAGCCCAAGAATTTACAGGAACTGGAGGCTTTTTGCCAAGAACAATGGGCAGCTTTACCATCTGAGAAAATAAAGAGCCTCATCCACAACTACCACAAAAGACTTCAAGCTGTCATTGATGTTAGACGGGGCAATACACGGTATTGAGAAGTGGGGTATGGGAATTTTTGATCAGAGTCATTTGGATGTTTTTGATCGTCATTATGATTTAAAAAGAGAAAACATAGTAGTTTGACAATAAATGGCTTCACCCAACCACTAACCTTGAGTAGAAAAAAAGTTTTTTGTGTTATCATTGATATTCTTTGAAAACAGGCCAAGAAAGCAAAAATTCTGGCGGGGTATGTAAACTTTTGAGCATAACTGTATATATGGCAGTATTATTTTTACCCTTAATTATTGTTACTTGTGCTGCTGTTTTAGTTAATTGTAATTAAGTGGTAGGGCCCATCTCATTTTGCTATGGGGCCCATCTCAAATTTTCTAGAGGACCCAATGAATTCTAGTTATACCCCTGTACAGTGTTTTATGTGCTTAAAATAAATAAATAAAAGCAGATAAAGTATTAGCTGCCTTGCACTTGTCATTCTCTCCATTAAACTATTTTGCAATGACTACTGGAATGACAGTGGAAAACATTGGCACCTATACTTGTAACTTACTAGATGTCAGAATTCCAGAAAATGTTAAAGTTAAACTAGAATGTTGTTATTTCTTTGTGAAGAAGCCGAGGGGAAGATACGAAACTCCTATTGGAGTGTGCTATTTGATGATTTGTATTATTTATTTGACAATGCTATTAACTCCATGGTACTGTTCCTACAAAAATAGGTTTGAAGACATATCACAAAGCAAGTAAAAAATGATTCAAATAAATAATCGACAAACTTGTACAGAGTGAAAGAGGGCCCTGCCTGTGATGGCTTATGATCTACAAGGAGAGGGCAAGGAGACAGAAGGAATGGAAATTCTTACTAGTTTAGGGTAATAGACTTATTAGCAGGCTTATTGTAGGTTGAAGCTTTCCTAAAAATATGGCTTTTTAGCTTCCCTTTCAAGGTTTAAAAGGTGGAAGAGAGTCTGATGTATTAGGGTAGTGAGTTCCAGAGTTTGGGGCGTGCACAAGAAAAAATCTTGGAGACAATTGAGTGATGAGAAGACAAGAAGAGAGCAAACAAGAGGGCCATATTAGGATGGCAGATTACAGAGGCATTGTGACATCAAAGCAGAGTTCAATGTGGAGACAGATTATAGAGAGCCTTGTATGTCATGGTTTGAAATACATTTCGGTGCCAATGGATAGCCAGGAAAGGGATTGGCCAAAGTGAGAGGCAGGAAGAGTAAGACTAGATCCTCACGGCATCGGACGGAAACCGTCAGAAAGTTGGCCGTTTTTTGTTCCGATGCACTACCATGGTATTTGTCACTGTATTTGCAAAAACCATGATCGGTTCTCGCCTCTTTGACGTCAGCCTATACAATTGATTGTATAGAAAACACGAAGGTAAAATGCAAAATGCCGGCGGATTATACAACAAGTTCCTAAAACTGCCCACACCAGAAAACGAGCTTAAAAAAATGACCTCTGTAGATTACATGTCCTTTATTCTATTAAAGTCTGTTGATTGGATAAACGGTCAGATTTTCTGCGGTTTCAAAATACTATAACTGCCAAAAATCATTTTCGTATGCTTAGTGGAGTTGAATTTACAAGGAGCAGAACTGCAGAGTTGTGGATGGATTGGTGAGGAACAAGAGTATCAGCTGGGAGGCTACAGAGAAGGATGTTACAATAATCCCAGAAGAAGGTGGTCATGAATTAATAAATCTGTGTAGTCGATACTGAAAAAGAGTGGATTCGGAAAATGTGTTTGAGGTGAAGGTGGCAGAGGGTGATAGGGGCTTGGATGTGTCATTTGAAAAATAGGGCAAAGCTGAAGGTTATCTCATGGCAGAAAACTTGTAGAACTGAGAGAAATGGAACAGTTGACTATGGTAGATAGATCTGGTAGAGGGGTTGAGTTGAAATGGGAAAAATATGAGAAACTCAGTTTTCTATGTTCAGATGGCAAAAGGAGAAGGAGGATATTATCAATAGATACAGTGGGATCCAAGAAAGCAGAAAGTTGTCATTGGTGCCAGAGAGGTGAATTCAAGTGGTTCTGAAGTATAGAAGTGGTATTGAAAGCAATGAGGTTCTTTTAAGATGTCACATTGCTTATATAAAGGTTCCAAGATGGAGCTTTATAGGAACACCAAATGAGAGAGTATGATAAGAGGAAGTGATACATGGGTATGAGGTGCTAAATGTTCTATTGATAAGGTATAAATATGTCCAGGAAAGGGCTAAGTCTGCATTGTCAAAGCATGAGAAAATTTGTAACAGGAGAGAGTGGTTGACTATGTCAAAGGCAAAGGACATATCTAGGAGAAGAAGCACATGAAAGGACATAAGACTTTTGCAGTTAGCAGCTCATTGGTGACTCTAGTTAAGGTTGTTTCAGTATATTGGTGAATTCAGAGTTGGAAATTTAGTTGCATGAAAGGTGGAAGGACAGTTTAATCAAATTGAAGTTGTTCATGAAGATCTGGAAAGTAGTTTGGAAAGATTATTATCAGTAACAGTGGAGAAGCAAGTTATATTAGAAGAGTGCTGTGCAGTTGTGTAAAAGGGTTATGGGGACTACAGTATATAGGTTGAAGCTTTCTTAGACGTTGATTTTGTGCTTGAATTGTGTGGCAAAATCTTCAACTGAGATTAAGAATGTTGGAGACCACACAAACAGATGGAGTAGGGAGTTAAAAAATTTAAATAATTGCTTAGGGTTGTGAGACAGAGAGGATATGAGACCAATATAGTAGCCCGGCTTTGCAGAAACTAGTGCAGTCTTGAAGATGAGGTGTACTTGTTTGTATATATAAAAGCCTGCTGTGGAATGTGATTTTTTTCAAGGCCATTAGACAACCTTGATTATATCTAATCTTTTTTCTAGTTTTGGTGAATATATGGTACCATTATTTTATGATGTTAGGTCTTAAATCATGAGGAATGTCCCTATTACTTCGCTTCATTGGTGGGTTATGGGTCCTGCAAACACTATAAATTATTATTTTTTAGTCTTGTGCATTTCCAAGGACCTACCCATAGAATGTGGCAAGTTCATAAAGCTAGCAAAAGAAGATGATCCATCAATAGTAATGAGGCTTTCTATGCAATGCCAACGATAAGGCAAGAAAAGTCCTTAACAGAAAGCATTCTTTTATGTTTTTGTTTGAATTTTTATATTTTAAAACTACAGTGGGTTGCAAATGTATCCATACCTCTTAAACTGTTCCACATTTTTTAACGTTAAAGCCACAAACTTGTATTTTATTGACATTTTATGTGAAAGAGAAACACAAAGTATTTGGAATGTATAAAGAAAATGACACATAGTTTTGCAAATTAAAAAGGTATGGCATGCATATGTGTTCAGTCCCCTGTACCTTGATACACCTAAATGAAACCAGTGTGACCAATTACCTTTAAAAGTCACCTAATTAGTATAGAGTACCTTTCTATGCAATTTATTCACAGTATACCTACAGCTGGGTTGTGAAAGACTCAGAGGTTTGTTAGAGAACTTTAGTGAGCAAACAGCTTTATGAATAACACAAAAGAAAGCTCAGGAAAAAAGCTGTGGAAAAGTGTATTGTAGGGTTAGTTTAAAATAAAAAGCCTAAGGCTCTGAATATCTCAAAGAACTCTGGTCTATCCATTACCCATAAATGGAAGGAATGTAGTACAACTACTAACCTTTCAAGACATGGCCGTCCACCTAAACTGACAGCTCAGACAAGGAGAGCACTAATTAGAGAAAATGCCAAAAGGCCCAGGAATACTCTGAAGGAGCAATAGAGATCCATAGCCTGGGTGGGAGAATCTATCCACTGGACAACTATTAGTCATGTACTCCACAAATCTGACCTTTAAGGAAGAGTGGCAAGAAGAAAGCTTTTTTAAAAGTCATATAAGTCCAGTTTGCAAAAAGCTATATGTACATATGTAGGCAATACAGCAAACATGGTAGGAGAAGGTGCTCTGGTCAGATGAGACAAAAATTTAAATTTTTGGCCTGAATGTCAAACACTATGGGTGACATGTATGAACATTGGCGCTGACAGGCCAGTTCTAAATAGCTTTAAGGCAGTGTAGAATGTGCCAAAATGTATGAACCTGTTCTTCTGCAGTTCATACATATAGGCACAGTCTAGTGCCAATACGACAAGTCTGGCTCAGGCAGACCACCTTTAACTTGGTATGGCTGTTCTAACTGTTCTGCACCTAGGTTTGGCATCAAAGAATCATAAATGTGTCTACTTCTATGAATGTGGTGCACCCCCCCAGAACACCCCAAATCTTAGGCGCACTAAAAAGTGTCTTTGGCGCATTAAATAGGGACGCATTAAAAAGTTTGGAGTGCACCTGTACGTACATTCTTTTTGGCTCAGAGTACACCAGATAACTGGCGCAGCCCGTTCATACATGTCGCCATATGTGTGGAGGAAAACCAACACTGCACATCATCCTGAACATATCATCTTCACCGTGAAGCATGGTGGTGGCAGCATTATACAGTGGGGAGACTTTAGTTCAGAAGGGGCTGGAAAGCTGGTCAGAGTTCATAGGAAGATGAATGGCAATCCTGGAGGAAAACCTGTTGGAGGCTGCAAATGACTTGAGAATGGGGCATAGGTTCATCTTCCAGCAGGACAAACAGCAAAAGCTACAATGGAATGGTTTAAATCAAAGCCTATTCATGAGTTAAAATGACCCAAAGTCCAGACCTAAATCCATTGAGAATCTGTGGCATGACTTGAAAATTGCTGCTCACAAATGTTTGCCAACAAATCTAACTGAGCTAGAGCTATTCTGCAAAGAAGAATTGTCAAAAATTCCAGGCTCTGTATATGTGAAGCTAGTAGAGATATACTCCAACAAACTTGCAGCTGTCATTGCAGCTAAAGGTAGTCCTACACAGTATTGACTCAGGGGGGCTGGATACCTAAGCACGACACATTTTTCAGTTTTTTAATTTTCAAAATTTGGAAAGCATGTATAATTTTCTTTATACTTCACAAATACTTGCTACTTTGTGTTGCTCTATTACATAAAATATCAATAAAATACATTAAAGTTTGTGGCTCCAGTGTTTAAAAAAGAAAAACAGTTTGAGGGGAATAAATACTTTTACTACCCACTTTATATGACAATTTGCATGTGAAACTTGTGAGTTAAATATAACATTTCTTTGTACTTTTTTTTGGGCTGTCTTAATATTGTTTGACACATTTTAGCAACAACAGAGTATACCTACTGTACCAATGCATTTTCCCCTGGTAGCACATTAAGCATAACGCCGTTATTATTCTTTTCATAGCTGAACAACTTCTTCCATAGTTGACAAACTAACTAAATTGTTTTCTTTCTGCTGGAGTACGGAGATGTAACTTTGGGGTCACAAAATAGTGAATAATTAGCTGGATGGATCTGGCTAATTATTCAATATTAATTGAGCAAGAGCATGAGGAGAAATTTCCACTTAGAAGGTTGTTATGAGCAATCCAGAGAAGATATTTTGTTATGATAATATATACATTGACAAGTAAGACAACAAATAGAAGCTGTGAAAATCTAAATGCAATGATTATTATTAAGAAAAACAATTATATGCTAATGATGTTGAGAATAATAATTGACTAGTTGCCTTACATTCATTGTACTGTTGCTGAAATTCTTTTTCATCAAAATCAGTTAATATTAGGACACTAATCAAGAGACTGCAAAACTGCTACCAGTTGTATTGAGAAACCAGGTTGCCACATTACCCCATTCCAGGATTAACCTCTTTTATCTAAACATCTGTAAATAAAGCATGCAGTCTTTCAGGATAGACAGTTGTCTACTGCCCTTGCATGATTAGCTACACATAATCACCAGTAAATGCAAGAAAACTATAAACATATGTGCCACCAGGGGTGTCTTATCCATTGGGCACTTTAGGCATTTGTCCAAGGGCCCATGAGCTTAGGTGTCACTTGTGTAGTGGTGTTCTTTGGTAGCTGTATGACCATCATTTAGAGGTATCACATATAGAAAATTGTCTTGTAGCTATTTGTATGCATTTATATAAAATGCATTATTGTATTTTACATCTTTATAGACCCTGGCAAATTGTGCAAACACCCAAAACAAACCAGCAGAACTCTGCAGACGCCAAGAGACAGATAAACAATGAATATATGTATTATTTTAAAGTGCATTTCTACTGCCTATCGTACATGTGAAAATCTAAGAGTTGTAGTAGACATATTTTATCAAAACTCTCAGGGCCCACCCACCGACAGGGTGCCCTCAGTACAGATAGGAAACGATATTATTTCAACTCTATGCCTTTCCAGGCATCCATACTATTCAGGGCATGGGAGTCCCAGCTATACTCTGTTCTGATTAAAAACAGCCATTGTTTTGGTGCTGGTCTACTAGAAGCAATTGGACATGATTGGATGAGCTTGAGAGTGCTTAAAGGAGTTGTCTCATTACGAGCTTTCAGCCTGTCAGTGTCCCTGGCAAGTTCAACAGAGGGGCGTGCCTCTTCGTCTGTCTCTCCTGCTCCCTCTCCCCCCTCCCATCAGCACACAGGCAGCTACGTAACTTCTATACAGGGGGGGGGGGGGAGGGGGTTTTGCTCTCAGAGTTCACACCTGTGTGTGCCTGCCTAGGTCTGTTGCAGAGAGGGCTGATCTATGAGTGTAGAGAGAAGGTGAAGTGGTGTGCTAATAGAGCAGAGGGGATGCATGTGTTCCTATATCCCCTGCTTAGCTTACAAGTCTCCACATCTCCAGCAACAACAAGGGCAGTGTTACTATACTCAGGATGTCTCACTAATACTGGAGAACATAAAGTATTCACATGCCTGATCTCTATAGTATTAGTATAGTCACAGTTCCAAAGACATATCATGATTATAGTAACAAGACAGGGTCACTGCTGTCCACATCCATCTGTGTAGAGAGCAGAGGAAGCAGGCACACACAGGGTTAATCCAGGCAGTAAGGACACAGATGCCAGAGTCCTTCCTCCCCCTCCAGAAGCATTCTGTGCAGGAGGGGCTCTCTGCTCCGACCTGTCTTCAAAGGTGATGAGTCATTCAGACCTGACAGCCAGTAAGATAAGGATCAACAGGTTGGCTGCTATAGAAATTTGAGGAGCTGATGTAGTAATACTAACAGGGCTAGCTCAAAATCAGTAGGACATTTGTAATGAACATATATTGCAAAGCTGCTTGTTTTTTAAAGATCTTTAAATTAAAACCCAATCATTGTAGCGAGACAACCCCTTTAAAGGAATGGCCTGATGTGATATTACGTCCTTGGGCAAGGCCCCGTGCACTGCTTTGCCCAGGAATCCATAATACTGTTGAGACTGCCCTGAGTGCTACCTGCTTTTGACTATAGAATTTCTTTAAGACATGAAGTGTACAGAAAGTAGATAAGAACAAAAAGAACATTATCCAGGTTTATGCTGTATTAAAATAATTATACAAGACTTTATTTTTTTAATTATCTTCTTACACTATTTTTAATTAGCTCCTTACACCATTGTTACAAGAAAGGAAATATTTCCTGGGATACTTTTTATCTTAATAAAATGACTCCATAGCCTGATTAATTGAAATGGTTTGCTTTGAAAATAATGAGCAGATGTTCTCATATTATCACTCATAAGGGCCCAAAACACTAATGATTAACAGTTAACTAATATATTTTTAAACAATGTGTACTGCAGGGTATGTTCGAATACAAGTAGATTTCACATTGAAAGTTGGCACAAAAAGACAATGTAATACATGTGAGTTGGCTTCTTTTTTTAAACCCCATTCACATTTGGTAAAGTTTTTGTGAATTTTCACTGCAGATTTCACCCTTTTAAATGAAGAGAGTGAAATCTGCATCAAATTTACATTAATTTGCTGTTAATTAGACCCTCTGCCCCTCACCTTCCGTCTCCTTGTAGATTGTAAGCCTTCAAGCCTTCGTGGGCAGGGTCTCTTTCCCTCTGTACCTGGTATTAGTCACAGATTGTCACTATTGTAATTGACTTATGTTATGTATGTAATAATAATAATTAGTGACATATTTAGGTAAAATGTCTAAATGCATTCTTAGTCATCCTTGATAATCTACTGGTTAGCCCTGGTTTTCATTGCCATCCCCGGTAATAAAATGAATAAATGGCACTCCTCAGTATTCTTCAGTTCTAACAATATCAACAATAAACAATATTAACTGGTGCGTGCTGATTGTGTATAACCTATTTTTCTTGTAGAAAGCTTTACCTTGTTACTGACTATATATAGTATATGAGCATTATGAAAAATCTGTATTTTTTTGAAAGTCTGTATGCGTATATGTAATTTAATAAACCTTAATGATATTTTGTTGCAGAGTTATGGATATTATGTTATATATTAGTTAGGTAATGCATATTGCACTTCTGATTTTACATAGCTGAAATTATTAAAAAAACAAACAAACCACTTTATTATATACCTTGACAAAAGCTCGCATTAGAGATCAGGAGAAGTAGAATAAAACACACTGGGGTGACTGAGGAGTTTGATTCTCAATGAGCAAGTAGTAAGTGGGTTAAATGTTGAGGGTGGAGTATTAGATCGGGAGCATGAGCTGTGTAGCTGGGGGAACCAGAAAAAAGGAAGGGCACTGCTTTAGCTGAGCTTTGTAGAAAAATTGCCAAGTTATGTGATAATGTTAGGGCATCAATCTCAGAAATGGAAGCCCTAGTGGATACTGCTCTTACTTCCTTAGGATGGTAATGCAGGTATGAAAAAACAGTTAGTGGATCCTATAATCAGGAAGATATACATAATAATTTGTCACCAAGACCACTTCAACCGAATGGTTTGCTGTCTCCCAGGTGCTAAGGTATGGCATGTGGAGGAACGGGTGGATAAATTACTGGGACAATTACCCTGATGTCATGGCCCATGTTGGAACCAATGACAGAATACATGGTAAGTATAGGATCCTAAAGAATAATTTTAATGAACTAGTTGTGGGGAATGACCACCATGGTTGTATTCTCCGGAATACAGCCTGTCCCATGTGCAATGCATGAAAGACAGCGGGAGCTCAGGGAGTTAAATACATGGCTGATGTCTTAGTATAGGACAGAGGGGTTTGGGTTCTTAGAGCATTGGGCTCATTTTTTATTGGTGTAAAATCTTTTTCCTACAGATAAGTTGCACCTGAATGGAAGTGGGTATGCTGTGCTGGGGGAGGGAATTCCAGAAAGGGTGTAGGAGTATTTAGACTTGGGATGAGGAGAGAGGACAATATAGAATATTCAGTGGTACATAGGTTAGAGAGGGGCAGCCTGAACTGTCAGGTGGAGAAGTAAAGTGTGTAGGGTGGACTAGCACAGTGGATAAGAAGATCCATGTGTTATAAACCAGCATTGAAGATATATAACTCCCACAATATTTCATGTAATCCCATGCCATCTACTTAATGTGTAAAACTGGAAGGGAATTTAAAGTGTCTGTTCACAAATACCAGAAGTCTAGCAAGCAAAATGAGGGAGCTTAAGGTGCCAGTTATAGAGGAACAGATTGATGTAGTTGGTGTCGCTGAGACATGGCTGGACTTCTCGCATGATTGGGCTGTTAACCTTCAGGGTTTTCCTCTATTTCGGAAGGACAGAGAAAACTGGAAGGGAGAAGGAGTGTGTCTGTATGTAAGGAGTGATATGAAAGCAAATGCGATAGAGGCAATAGCATGTGGAGATGGTGAAGATGTAGGAACCTTGTGGGTGAACAAAAAATATATATATATTTTTGGTGTAATCTATAGACCCCCTCAAATTCACTAAGGAGCTAGAGGGTCGTCTGCATGCACAAATGGAGTGGACATTTCTGTTTCAACTGCAAAATGGAGAAAGTTCCTCAACCTGTTACAAGATTTGTGGAGGATCCCACTAGAAGTTATGCTCTGTTGGATCTGGTAATGTCCAACAAAGCAGAACTTGTTGGAGCTGTCACAGTTTCTGAAAATGTGGTAACTGCAACTACAAAATAAATAGTTTTAACCTAAACTAGAAAAAAACAATCACAAGCTAGCAGGGCAAAAACATATAATTTTAAAAAGGCAAATGTCCCCTTATTGAGGGCTGCACTACAGGACATAGACTGGGAACAGCTATTATCAAAATATGATGTAGAAACCAAATGGAAGATCTTTATGAATACTTTGAGGATTTATATTGCAAAATGTATTCCTGTAAGCAACAAGTATAAGCGATTAAAATTAAATCCATTTTGGCCTATACCTTCTGTTAACATAAATAATAAAAAGGGCATTTAGAAAATATGTCAGAGTGGTCAGCATTAGCCATTACAAAGAGCTTAATAAGATATGTGAAAAGGTGATCAACTCAGCTAAATACAACATGAAAGGCAGGTGGTCAAGACAACAAAACAAGCCCTAAGAAACTCTTTAAACATATAAATGCCAAAAAGCCAAAGTCAGAGCATTCAGTACCCTTAAATAACAGCTGTTCACTGGGGATCAGGAGAAGGCAGAGCTACTAAATAAGTTCTTTAGCTCTGTATATGCAAAAGAGGAGAAAATAGTTCATGTGGCGGGGTCAGAGCTGATGTGGGCAGGGTCATTGTTGATGTGGGCAGAATCAGTGCTGATTTGGGCATTGCAGATTTATACTTTTAATACATCAACTGATGTAACAAATTGGCTGAGTGTAGAAATTGTCCAAGCCAAGTTAACTCCTTAACGACCGCCCACCGTCTTTTGGCTGCGGGCAGTTCAGGTCGTTCGTCTGCAGCAACATCTTTTGACCTCGCTGCAGACATCGGAGTTTGCGGCGCCCGGCGCCGCAGCAGCGCTAATGTCGGGGCTGTACTACACAGCCCTGATCCCAGCGCAGCTCCTGCGAGCACTGGGGAGCGGGGGAAACCTCCGCTCCCCGGTGCTTTAACCCTTTGATTGCCGCGGATCGTCACCGCAGCGCAATCAAAGGGTTTCCCTGCTCTGTCGAGGGATCGGAACACCCGGTGACCCGACAGAGACCAGAGAGTGGCTACACAGTCAGCCCTGGGGACCTAGAGTAGCCCCAGGGCTGTGTGTAAGAAGCCAGTGATCAGGACAGACTGTAAGCTGCCCTGATCACTGCATGTGTCAGACTGACACAGATTATAATGTATTAGCATATTTGAATATGCTAATACATTACTAAGTGTAAAAAAATAAAAATAAAAACAGTTCTCCCTTCATGGGATTTTTAAAAAAAAAGTAAAAAAAAGTAAAAAAAAAAATTAATAAAATAAAAATAAATCATAATTAAAAATTAATTGTGCATACATTACACGCAAAAAAACGACCGTAATAACCTGTAGAATTAATCCAACACGTTATTAAGTATGAAATTTGAATGATGTAAAAAAGAAAATGTAAAAAAACAAAAAAAAAATTGCAATTATTTAAAGTAAATTAAAAAATTTTCCCCCCCATAAAGTACAACTCGTCTTGAAAAAAACGAGGCCTCATAAAATGCATCATTAAAAAAATAAAAAAGTTAAACTTTTGAAACGCAAGGGGGCAGAAACAAAAAAAAATTTTTTTGGCATTAACTATTTTTCATTCATTCAACTTAAGGGGTTAAATACATTGAATTTGAACAAGGCTCCACCCAAGAAGAGCCAATTGAAAATCTTTGAATGGAGCTGAAACTAAATGCAGCCCAGTGACAGCCCCAAAACCTGAAAGATCTGGAGGAGATCTGTTTGAAGGATTGGGCCAAAATATCTGCTGCATTGTGCAAATTTGGTCAAGAACTGAAGGAAACGTTTAACCTCTGTACTTGCAAACAAAGATTTCTGTCCAAATATTTTTTTTCTGCATAAAATGAAAATTTTAAATTATTTAAAAATCATAAAATGTGTTTTTTTTTTTAGTTCTTTTTCACAGTTGAAGTGACCTACAGTAAAAATTACAGCCCCTTCTCCATTCTTTGGGGGGAAAAACTTGAAAAATCCCCGTGTATAAATACTTATTTTACCCCTGAGTAGTGTAGTGGAATTATGGAAGATTTCCCTTACTGAAAGCAGTGGATACACGGGTTGTTTGGTCACCACTTGGAAAATAGGGTTCAATGGGGATAAATGAAAAATTTCCCCGCTTTTGATTTATAACAATCTGTATGCACCATAGATCCTAAGGGGTAAAAAAAAAACTGGGGTTTTTTTAATTTGCTGGAAGGATTGGGTAAATGTCAAAAATCTGCCTCTAAGTATCAGGATATTGGCGTGTATTAAAGAGGGATGAACTCGCGGGACAAGAATGTAATAATACCGCTACATAAAGCATTGGTGCGGCCTCACTTAGACTGTGCTGCTCAGTTGGGCTCCAGTTTATAAAAAGGATTAAGAAGCTAGAGAAAGTACAAAGACAAGTAACCAAACTAATAAGGTGAATGGAGCATCTTAGTTATGAGGAGAGGCTCAAAGAATTAAATTTATATAGTCTTGAGAAAAAACGGCTAAGGCGAGATATGATTAAATTATATAAGTATATAAATGACCTCTATAAAAAGTATGGGCAAAAAAGCTGTTTCATGTAAAACCCCTAAAAAAGGCAAGGGGAAACCCCTTCATTTGGAAAAAAAAAAGGATTCAATCGCCAGAAGAGAAAAGCCTTCTTTACCGGGAAAAACAAAACCAAAATTGTGGAATCCTCCCCTAGTAGACGATCACAGCATGAACAGTTAGGTTTCGGGAAAGGTGTTTAACTACTTACTACTAAATCATATTAATACTTATTTAGTCGTATTAAAAGTCTAGATCCAGGTTGATGGGAAGTTTTGGATCAAGAATGAAATATTCCTTTACGGCAGATTGTTTTTTGTCTTATGGGTTCCAAAGTATTTATCAGAAGGGAAAACAACGCTTAAAAATTTTCCCCATACCCCCCCTTTTTCAAACCACATCTTTCCGCACCTTCAATGGAACTTGATGGACATATGTCTTTTTTTAATTGTACTAACTACATAGCTATAAATAATGATGTCACTTAGTGATGTAATGGCTATAGCCAACAACTCTTAGCATGGTCCCCTGGTGCCATCTTATCTATCTGTATTGAGAATAGACAGTAGGTAGTGGCCAATGTTCTGGGAATAGTGCAAGAATTAAAGAGTAAATATATTTTACCATTTCCAATAAGTGTAAATTAATTTCTAGAATTTTTTATCAAAGACATCTGTTTGATGTATATGATGTTAGTAATGGTTGTTAACCTTTTTTGATTTATATCATTACTTGAGGCAGTTGCTGTGGTTGCCATTTTCACATGATAAACAATTTTCTTTTTCTGTTATGTATGTTTATTAAAATTTTTTAAATAAAAATACAGTTAAATAAAAAAATAATATTTTATCAAGAAAAAAAAAACTGTTTCCATTTGCCGACAGCTGTTTCCCTTGTTGTGAGGCACCCAAAGGTAGCATTTATGGGCGTTTGTTACATCCTCCCCCAAAAACCTTGGTAAGATTTTAAAAGGGGCCATATTATGTTATATTTTACCATTGTACCATCAATTAATTATAAAAGAATGCCTCCTGATATAATATATTGGTATCTAACAGAACAAATTTTTGTAGCAATAATGGACAATAAGTTTTAGTGTTGGTCCTTGTAATTTTAGTAAAACGTGCAACATACATATACCAATACTGGAATTATTATGAATATTTTCCATTTTTCTGAAAAATATTTGTCTGCACTCTTAATAACAGGAAATAATGTCACGCTAGAGGTAAAAATATGTTTGTTTTCTACCAACTTTTATTTTTACTGTTCAGTAATATATACAACATTACTGTAACCAATGTGTACATGTACTCATTGCTAGGTTGTTATTTGCCAATACATTGCACTTGGAAAAGCTTTAATCCCGAAACTTTTTCCCCAAAATCCCGCCAATGGTTGAATGTCTGTAATAGGGTAAAACATTCTTTGTTAACTTAATAGTGTTTCTTATCTGAATGATTGCCAAAACGTGAGAATGAGCTGAAATACAAGTAATGTGCATCTGCTAAATATTAAAGTGTAAAGGTCCATCTTTAGCTATTGGAAATGTTGAGAGATAGGCTGTAAAAGAATAAAGAAACCAGAAAATGATTCCAGTATGTTCTACTTTTATTTAATCCAATTGCTCATAAAGATTAAGGACTGCAAACGTGCAATAGGTTAATGATATTAGTATAATTTTGTTTAGCACTCTGTAAGTGTGAATCAAATGTCAGAGAATATGGGTCATAAAAACTCAACTCTTTATTTTACATTTGTTAAAATAGGCATCACAAATCATTGAAATATGTCATGCTAACCTGTTTCAGATGATTAGCGCCCTTAATCCCAGTATCAGTAAACTATCACCAGACTCCATATTTAAACCATGGAATGGATACAAGACAAGTAACAAAAAACTCCAGAGAAATGGAATGGATATTGTGAAATTGCAACAAATATTCAATCAGAATTTACCCACGTATACCTTAAACCAATATAAGAATATTTGAAGGTAAGCATGTGAAAATCAATAAATAAGAATTTGTATTGTGTAATCTATGTATGTGTGTGCACATACTCATACACACATGCATGCACATACATGCATGTACATACGCACACACATACATATACTCAACATATCTGAAATGTGAGAGATCAGTTCCATAGTTCACACCATTAGGATATTGTATCTAAATTTAAAATCCACAATGCTTGTCTAATTAAGCAAAACATTTTTATAGCCACCTCCTGTACATTTTTCTATGCTAAAAAAGGAAAAAATCATAAACTATCATTATGAGCATCAATAAAATATCTAGAGACACCAGTCAAGTTACATATATTGCAACATATTCTGCAATTCTGGCCTTTAATTTCCTGGTAGTACAACAGACATAAAGTATATTACATATAGTGCACACAATTGCATAGATGACTCCCTGTGTATCACAATTAATAAAATCCTTAATAACAAATGATTCATCCCTTGAATTAACAAAACTCCTTTTGAGTGCAAATTTGCACATTGCATCAAGAACTTCCACATACAAAAAAAGTTTATGTAAGAAAGATTTTATGCTCCAGTTTATTGGGGAAAAAATTTGGAGATAAATCTGGTTCTCACAGAAAAGTTTTTTAATTGGAGAAACATTTTGGATTTTAAATTTAGATATGAGCTATCCTAATGGTATGAACTATGGAACTGATCTCTCGTATATTTATTGAGAAATGTTGGGCATATATATGTGTGTGTGTTAGTATGTACATGCATGTGTGTGCATTATGTGTACATGCATGAGCACAAATATAAATATATTTAACAACAGAAGCTCTTATGTGTTGATTTTCATATGCTTATCTTGAAATATTCTTGTATTGATAGAAGGTATATGTGGGTTAACTTTAATAGAATATTTGTTGCAATATGCTGCACCCGACATAATTAGAAAGCTGTAATTCAATATTTGGGAAGGGTGGGCATTTTTCTTTTTGTTATACTCTGTGGTTTTTTTTCTGGGGGTAAATGAAAAAGGATATTACCCCAAAAAACCCCTATGGCCAAAGGGCATTGGGCCCCTTTTTCCCCCCCCTTTTTTCCAAAATTCCATATGCACAAATGTGTCCCCCTTTTTTTTTTTTTCCCCAACTTTGGGACCGGGCCTCCGATGGAGACTGCCAAAATACTCCCCCTAGTGTTGCCTTGTCCCCTTTTCAGATCCCGTGATTTTGCAATTTTAACTTTAAACTTCTCTTTTTTTAATCTTTAAAATTAAAAAATAAATCAATTGAATTGTTACGGGAAATTACATTTTTGGTCTTCAAAAACCTTATTTCCATTCCCCCCAGAGCAAAAGGGTTATTTGCTGCCTTTCCCCGCGATGCCTTTTGGGACTGTCTTTCATGTTGTGCTTTCCCCTCCCAACCTTTGCATGATTACTCATAGAAAAAAGGCTGATCCTTTTCCCAAGGGTCTCCATCCTCCCCTCTGCAATTCTTGCTCTAGTAACATAGATGATTAAGGTCCACGCAGATCAAAACATTGTTTCCAGTCACAATTTATGTATGATTTATTCCTTTGACTTTGGATGATTAATAAAGAGACTCTTTAAAGTGAACCAGAATACTCAAGTGCTCTAGATATAATTTATCTATACTATTGCATCTCAAAAAATTAGAATATCATCGAAAAGTTAATTTATGTTTGCAATTCAAGTCAAAAAAGGAAATAATATTTTGTATGAAAAAATTAACATTAGAGTGATATTTTTCAATGGTTTATTTCTTTTGTTGTGGATACTTATGGCTTACTTGTGGCTAATGAAAATCCCAAATTTTTATTCAAAAAAATTAGAATAGTATTGCCCCAATTAAAAAAAAGTTAACTGTAATACGAAAATGGGCCACTGTGTTGGGGCCCCCCTTTTGCATAAATAGTGCACCAATGAGCCGGGCTTTTGAGGGATCATTTGTTGCACTGCTTTAGTGTTATAGAAGACCATTTTTGGGTTGGGAACAGTGCCTTCACTCGGCTACATTTTTGGGATTGGTGTCTCTCACTTTCTCTTGAAAAACACCCCTTTGATTCCCTATGGGGTTTTAGGTCAGGCAAAACTTTTTTTTACCCAAAAAAAAAAACAGGGTTAAACGTTGTTATTAAAAAAAAATACTGGTATTTTGTGAGGTGGGCGGGGAACAGGGTCCCCCCGCTGGAAAAATATGTTACTGTTTACATATTAGTTTTGAGATGTTCCCTTTTTATGTACCATTTTATTTTATACACAAATCCACTGAAAAGACTGAGGAAACAAAAAAAAATATAAAAGAGAGGGGATGTATTAAAAAAAAGAAATGGCATGAAGCCAGTTAAAAGGTCCCGTCTAATCTGTCCTTATATTTTTTTCCTTTTTTAATTTTTTTTTTTAGGCGTTGAAATACTTATTTTTCAAAATTTTTTTTTTTGTTTATTTTGCTGTTGATTGACCACACAGCTACTAATCTTTCAGGAAATATTTTTATGGCCTTCCAATAAAAAACATTTACCTTCAAAACCTCATTTAAACCTTTGACATAGTTAAAGGTTTCAGTCATCCCCCTTTCTTTTCTTTCCTCCAGACTACACAAATTAGGTTTTTTAAACCTTTCTTGATACGTATTGTCTATGTGTGAGACCTGTTACCGTTTTTGTAGTCTATGCTATCATTGTCTTTTTGTAAGTGAGGTCTCCAGAACTCAGCCTAGTATTCAAGATCTAGTCTAATTAACGTTCTGGCCAATCACAGGGGGCCAATTGGGCTCTGCAATGGTGCGGCCTCACTTTCGAATTCCTTAGATGCTGCAATTGCACTTACTGCAGTATCTGCAGGGGCGTAGCTGTAGGGGGTGCAGAGGTAGCAGGCGCTACCGGGCCCTGCAGCCTGAGGGGGCCCAAAAGCTCTCCTGCCACATAGGAAGACACTAGTATTAGAAATAACACATGGTAGCTGGGGGGCCCAATTTCACTTTCTGCATTGGGGCCCAGGAGCTTCAAGTTACGCCTCTGAGTATCTGTATGGTTAAATAGGCAGGATCAGAGCTATCTGTGATCCCAGCCGCTAGTGGTGGGTGCTGGCTGTAACTAACTACTGCCAACCGCTACATATGGAGTGGACTCAGTGAATAAGCCTGTTCCATAGTACTTTAGTGCTGTCTAGGAAAGTGCCAAATGAATCATGGTGGCTCATGCTGTTTGATAAATTTGGCACATCTTTAGACTTGTCTAGCTTTTTAGCCCAACTGTATAGTGAAGCCATGCCCACTTTCTCATTGCCACCCCCCATATCAGAGAGGTCGCAAAAAGTATCTACTGCCCATAATAAATGTGTCTGTGACACACCGCGACCTGCTGTACCAATCAAGCTTTGTAGGTGCCATACACTGATGGGATAGAGTTAGTAAAAAATACATACAGATGCAAGGATTATTATATTAAAGGGATGTATAGTTATAAATCCTTTTAGCGACAATACATATCTGTTTGGTGGCAAAACGACAAAGAAACCAATCTGAGGTGGCTATCTTCCATTTACTTTCTCATACAAATACTAAATGAATCCCATTTGTAATTGTACTTTTGTTAATTGTATTTAAGGAGATTTATTCTCTATGATGGTCTGACACAGATAATACAATAAGTCCTCATGGGGACATTGCCGATTAAAGCCAGGCTCCTAAAATCTGTTGATGTCACTCTATAGATGACAGATTACAGGAAAAGAGTAAGAGGGGAAGTAAAACAGCCTGACTCCAGACAATGTATTTGAGTGAAATAACTAAGATTTAGGAACTGGCACAAGTACAGGCCTTTCTGCCAGGAAATCTATGTTAAAGTTGCAACCTTTCATTCAAGCTTAATGGATAGCTAGCAGAGCTCAACGTGAACACTTGCTAGGCTATTTTATTACAGGGAGAAACCACAAAATCTTATAGAGAGGTATTATGAAATTTATGGAGCAACACTGCTCTGAATTCCACTTCACAATACAAAGGGAAATCTCACTGGTTGTAAACCATTACCGCAAGATGAAGTATAGAGTTACGTAGCTATAATAGCCATATATCATATGTGTTTAGATGCTTTTTACCCTTACTGAACTATGAGGAAGAAATTGTATCACTTTCTTTTTTCAGACAATGAGATACTTAAAGACACTGAATTCACTGAGGTCAGTGAATGGAAAATGAGGAAGACAGATGACTGTGGTGCAGAGCAAAATACATGTCACTTTCTGTCCTGATTGAGTCACAATGACCTAAACTAAGCGGACGTGACTAAACCTTCAATGAGCTGATGATAAATTCTGCTTAACCTTTCTACAATAACTGATATTCTATTATTTGTGGTTAGGGACAAACTTGCTGATTGCTTTGCTTGAACAGCAGAGATAAATAACAGCCGGGCACTTGTGTGCTTCAGTTACCTAATCTGTACTATTCTAAATTGTTACTAACTGACTATTCACCATGTTATTCCCTGGGTCTCGGCATTCAGGCTTGGACTGGCCCAACGGGAAAAAAATGCCTGGGGAAAAACCAAAAATTTGGGAGTTTCTTTAAAAACTAAAATAAATCCTTAGGAGAGGAAAAAGGAGAGAGAAAGAGGCAAAAAAGCAAGAAGCAGAGTATTGAGGTATGTACATATCTGTTGGTGTGCCCTCAAAAATCAACTTCCTGGTGGGGCCCCCCAGAATCACTCCATTGGGGCCCCCTTGAATAAAACAAATGGTGGGCCCAAACATCCGTCTGAATGCTACAATTCAGTTCCCCCTTTTCTTTTTACTCTAGGGGTGGGTTCAACAAAAGAACAATATACCTGTGTCAGTGTCCCATTTTAAAGCAGAGAAATAATAAACTATTTTATGTTGAGGAGCTAGGGAAACCCCAATATGATTCCCCGGGAGAGTTATAAAACTTTTGAGTATGAAATTATTCTTCTAAGCAACAACAAACGAAATTCTTTTCTTGGAGTAATCTTTTTTTCACTAACATTAATCATATCAAAGGTAATGATCCCAAGCAGTAAAACATAGCTTTTCATAGTGACTGAGACCAGTATATATTGTGGTCTTATTTAAAATGACTGTTAGTGCAGACAAAAAGAAGCTTGTGTCATTTTCTCTTCCTAAAGTTTTAGTGGTTTATTAGCGGCTTTTTATTAACTAATGTTACGTCAAAGAGCCCCAGTTGTCTTCAATACTTATCAGTAGTAAACAAAACTGTTTAGGGTAGTACAGTGGTCCCTCAACATACAAAATTAAAAGGTTTGTGTATGGTCATGTATGTTAAGATCATAACTGTATGTTAAACATGTAATTGGTTCTCCAGAGCAAAAATGAACATAAGGCAAAATGAAGATGAAAGAAAATGATGGAAAATATATAGCAAGTCATTACATATAAAACCAAAAAGAGCTGTTGAAAACTGGAAATCACTTTATATAAAGCTGTACTTGTACTTGGGACAGATTTGTTATGGCAATTACACCATAATTCTGTTACAATTTGCACCAGAACATTATCTTTACACCACATTTATTATGTGTTTTAGACAGTTTTTGCATTTGGTCTGGATAAGTGGCTTCATAAAGGGGTGACATGGCTTAGGGTCCATCACCATAAACTAAAAAGATGTGCACCATTTTGACACAATTAATGGCATAAAGTAGGCCACGTAATAGAATGTGTAAACATAGACTAACTTTGAAAACCTGTCCCCTGTTAACAATGCTTGGAGGACATTTAAGATTTTTTGTCTAAGCTAACACTATTTTGTATTGAAAAATCTGTAATAATGTACCAGAAAAAAAGGTTATCCTCACTTGGTGCCCAAAGGAACTGCTCATCCTTTAAAATATGAAGGCATTTTATTACTAAACTGTACTGTAGAGAGGCGCTACTAGACTGCCAATCACTGCATGCACTTCAGTAATACAGAGGTTTTACAAGTATAATAATTCATGACAATATGATGATAGTATGAAAGTTTTAGATAGTAAGATAGTTCATGATAATTGTCTGGATCTATTTAGCTGTATCTTCCAGTTCATGATAATTGGCTGGATCTTCCAGTCATTGACATGTGAACATGACAATGCATGGTGTGTGGTTTCAGGATATGAGGAAATGTCCAGGAAAGAACATTGTTTGTTGAAAACATTATATCCTGAGGTCACTGTAACTTGAGAGAGCACTGTATAGGAATGGGAAAACAGTTATGTATTATCTGCCTATAATCAACATAGACATTCATTATTGATTTATTTCTAAGTCACAAAGAAACATCAATGGATTTCATTTCTACTGGGTTTTTAATCATGGATTATTTAAAAGGGGTTTTATGTTTGAACTGTTCGTCTGTTCGCTAATTCTCTGAGATTGAATTTGAAAACCATGGGCGATCTCTCCTCTCGGAGGTGTGTCCTCCTCCCAGGAGGTGTGTTCCCTCATTGAAGACCTGGACATCTATTTGGGTTTAGGCGTAGAAGCAGAAGGATGTCTGCAGAGGACGCTATACGCCTCCTTTATGGTCCCGTGTCTGTAGAGCTTCAGGTGACTCCACACGCTCCTTGCTGTCTATATGCGTTTTACGTCAGTCTGAACTGATGGATTGTGAGGAGGTACACTGCCCCCCCCCCCTTTCCCCCCCTGTTACCAAGAACGTGGGTTATTGGAGCAATGCACACTGCCCTCCCCTCCCCCTCTCCCCCTGTTAAAAGGGAGGAGACTCTTTAAAACTGTGTTATATAGGGGATCTGTGACTTAAAAAGCAAGTAATTTCCCAGATCATTCCCCCCAGATCTGGGAATGAGTATAGAGACAGCAGCCTTGGTTTCACTATGATTTTAACAGCTCAGAGGGAGAAAACACGAGTGTGCTGGGAGCCAATCACGTGCAGGGGGTATGGCCCCGGGCAGTCCTGTCTGGGGGGGTTTTCCACAGGCTGAATGAATGTCAGCCACCAATCCAGTGCAGGGGGGTGTCTAGGGGGGAGGATTGGACGGGCGTGTCCTGACCGCGCCAGAAACAGAAATACGTTTACAGAAAAGTATATTGCTAACAAGGACTCAAATAAAGCAACCAATTCAAAAGTGCTTTTTTTTTATGTCCCCCTAACTGAGACATGATCTTTGTAGCGATAAATCCCCTTTAATTTAAAGAGAAGGCATGGGCAAAATTACCAGGGTATCAGAAATAGCAGCTGTTATGTAGTCCCAGAACTAAGTGGCAATTGAACTAAAGGGGCAAGTGCACCTTAACCTGGCTAAGGGCAGGTGTAATTTTAAAAACATAAAATAACGTAAAAAAAGGTTGTAGAGCATATAATGCTGTCCCTTTTAAGTTTCTTTAGCCCCTGGTTACCCTTCCCATTTCTTTTATTTTTTAGAATGGAGAGGCTTTGGGAAGTAGCTTTCTTTCTATTTTTTAAGGCCCTTTGATTGTCAGAAACAAATTTTTCAAAAGAAAAAGACAAAACCCCCTTTTAAAATTTCTTTTCTGTTTTATGAAATATGGTGATGGTGGAGCCCACCCACCAAAAACCTATGATGGGCATTCAATTTTTGTAAACAGAGATTCTGAAAATCAACAAACCCCAGGGCATCAGAAATTCTAATTAAGATGTAGAAAAATTTTAAATTTCCATCTTGAGCAGAGATTAGTTTTGCTGAATTTGGATTCTTGACCATCCATTTGGTTGAGGTAACTTTTTTCTGATGTAATTTAATACATTATTTTAACATGAGTTCACTTTTTAGAGTTTTGGCCTTTAAGATGAATTACATCTCAGTTTTTAGTCATTGTAAAAATCAAGATGGAGCCATTTTTCTATACAAACAATATGAACTGCTCCCACTTTTATGCAAGCCTTCCTACTTTAACTTAAATAGTATACATTATTAATGTGCATAGCAGATGCTGAGAAACTGGTTGTACGACACACACACACACACATATATATATATATATTAATTATATATTATATTTATATAATACACACACACCCTCTTTATACCAAGCCACACTCCTCGACAAAAGGTCACGCTCACTACACCCAACTACTGTGTAACGGCTCTGGAAGAAAGCTCATTGAGGGGTTTGGCATCAGCAAGCTTTCCTGGACATTGCAGAGCCTATTCATCATCCAGGAAAGCTGGGAAATGCTGCCAAACTGTGCCTAACTCTCAACCATTACAGTACAACCAATATTTCCACCATATAGGGACCATATACTGGTAGCTACCAGTGTACACAGGCTCTGCAAACTGAATATTACCACCATATGGTGACTGTATAGCTGTGGGTACCAGTTTATACAGGCTCTGCAGACTGTATGTCACCCCCACACAGTGACCATATAGTGGTAGACACCAGTGTACACAGGATCTGCAGATACATAACTGGTTACAGTGCAGTTATATTTAAGGATTCACAGGTGATGTATTTTCCAATCAGAGTCGATCACTTTGATTATTCTCCTCCATCCGGCTATGACTCATTCCTGTAGAATTTACCACACAAGTATTTTAGAATCCTCATTTTTACCAACATCTATATACCTAACAACTGGGGGAGTTATATACCTACCTACCTACTGGGGTGGTTACATACCTACCCACTGGTGGAGTTTATATACTCATAATGGGGAACTATATAGAAAAGCTGGTGACCTGCATTCCTATGATAGTAAAGTCGGATGCCTATATAGGCCCCAATAAGGTAGATAGATAGATATGTCCTCCCAGAAGGTTATAGGTGCATATGTCCCCCCAGTCTGTAGGCAGGTATATGTCCTCCAGTCTGTAGTCAGGTATATGTAACCCATAGTATGTAGGCAGGTATATGTCCCCCCAGTCTATAGGCAGGTATATGTCCCCCATAAACTGCTTGCAGGTATATGTCCCCATAGTTTGCAGGAAGGTATAAGTCCCCATAGTTTGTAGGCATGTAAAGGTCCTCCATTGGCAGGAATAGGTCCCCCATAGGCAGTATAGGCAGGCATAGGTCCCCCATAGGCAGGTATAGGTTCCCAAATAGGCAGGCATAGGTCCCCTATATGCAGATATAGATCTCCCATTGGCAGTATAGACAGGCATAGGCCCCCATAAGCAGTATAGCCCCCCCAGAGGCAGAATAGGCAGGAATAGATTACCATAGGCAGTATAGACAGATAAGGTCCCCCATAGGCAGGTATATATCCCCCATAGGCAAGTATTGGTCCTACACAGGCAGGTATAGGTATAGATCTACCAGTTAAAAATAAAAAAAATAACCTTACTCACCTCTATCCCCCTCTGCTTTGAAGCTCTCGCTGGTCTAAGCCATCTTCCTGCACAGGTGGCGTGACGCTCTGTTCCGCAATAGCTTTCAGCTGTATGTGCTTCAAGAGGAGGTGCATACAGCTAAAAAGATCGCCAGGATATTGCCAGGGTCGCGGGACACGGCAGCCAGAAGCGTTACTGTCCCACCAAAAGTGGAATGTCTGGTCACCTTAATATATATATATACAGTTGAAAACAGAAGTTTACATACACTATCTAAAAAGACACATACGCATGTTTTTCTCACTATCTGACATGAAATCAGAATAGACCTTACCCATTTTAGGTCAATTTTAGATCAATTATTACCAAAATTATTTATTTTTGCCAAATGCCAGAATAATAAAAGAGAGAATTTTTTTACGATATTTTCATTACTTTCTGCAAAGTCAAAAGTTTACATACACTAGGATTACTATGCCTTTAAACAATCTGAGACAGACCACATGTTGATATCATGTCTTTGGAAGCTTATGGTTTATTAGCAACATCTGAGTAAATTAGAGATACACCTGTGGATGGATTTTTAATGCACACCAGAAACACACTGCTTCTGTCTGTAACATCATCTGAAAGTCTAAAGAAATCAGCCAAGTAACCAGGAAGAGAATTGTGGACTTGCACAAGTCTGGATCATCCTTGGGTGCAATTTCCAGATACCTGAATGTGCCTCAGTCATCTGTACAAAACAATTTATACGCAAATCTAAACAAGATGTGAATGTCCAGCCATCATACCACTCAGGAAGGAGATGGGTTCTGTGTCTCAGAATTAAACATGCTTTGGTCTGACCTGCATATCAATGCAAGAACAAAAGCAAAATACCTTGTGCAGATGCTGACGGAAGCTGGTAAGCTGAGTCATTACCCACAGTGAAACGAGTACTGTATCAGCATGGGCTGAAAGGCCACTCTGCCAAGAAGAAGCCATTGCTCCAAAAAACATATAAAAGCCAGATTAATGTTTGCAAATGCACACAGGAACAAAGACCTATATTTTTGTAGACCTGTCCTGTGGTCTGACGAAACTAAAAGTGAAATATTTAGCCATAATGACCATCGTTACATTTGGAGGAAAAAGGGAGAAGCTTGGAAGCCTAAAAACACCATTCCAACTGTGAAACAGGGGGGTGGTAGCATCATGTTGTGGGGTTGTTTTGCTGCAGAAGGGACTGTTGCACTTCACAAAATAGATGGCATCATGATGAAAGAAGATTATGTGGCAATACTGAAGCAACATCTCAAGACATCAGCGAGGAATTTAAAGCTTGGATGAAAATGGGTCTTCTAAATGGACAGTGACCCGAAGCATACTGCCAATCAGGTTACAAATTGGTTTAAGGACAACCAGTTCAATGTTTTGGAGTGGTCATCACAAAGCCCTGATCTCAGTCCTATTTAAAATTTATGGGCATAGCAGGTGCGAGTAAGATGACCTATAAACATGGCTCAGTTACACCAGTTTTGTCAGGAGGA
Source organism: Phyllomedusa bahiana (assembly GCA_025379985.1). Lineage (NCBI taxonomy): Eukaryota > Metazoa > Chordata > Amphibia > Anura > Hylidae > Phyllomedusa > Phyllomedusa bahiana. The sequence continues at coordinate 53,033 of JAODAL010009319.1, read as the reverse complement.
TTTGGCCAAAATTCTTACCAACTATTGAGAGAAGCTTGTGGAAGGATATCCAAAATGTTTGACCCAAGTCATACAGTTTAAGGGCAATGCTACCAAATACTAATTAATTGTATGTAACCTTTTGACTTTACAGAAAGTAATAAAAATGCCTTAAAATTCTCATTATTCTGGCATTTGGCAAATATAAATATTTTTGGTAATCCTAATTGACCTAAAATGGGTAAGGTTTATTCTGATTTCAGATAGTGAGAAAAACATGCATATGTGTCTTTTTATATAGCGTATGTAAACTTCTGGTTTCAATTTTATATATATATATATATATATATATATATATATATATATATATATAGAGAGAGAGAGAGAGGAGGAGAGAGAGAGAGAGAGAGAGAGAGAGAGGGGGGGGAGAGAGAGAGATAGCTAGATAGATAGACAAATAGTTAGATATTAAATGTATATATGAAAGTTAGCATTGGTTAAAAGCCAACCTCATATGCACTTTCAGTGACCAAATGTTATAAAGCAATAGATGTGTCAAACTGAGATGGAGTTAGAACAGCTTTGACATAGTATGTGTTTTTTCTTTTCCTTCTTTTATTTGCTTTCATGTCACATTTAGGCAATTTGTAAGCTGAACATAATGACTCCAAAGAAATCAAAAGGGAACATTACAACCACAGTAGAGCAGTTGTTGTTCACCCTGTTCAATGCTCTTGCCCAGAAGAAGACTTTGAAATAAACCTTTTAGACTGCAATGCATGTGTCACTGAATGAAAATAGAGCACAATAAACATAGGAAAAGTGCAGCGCTAATATCTGTATAGATTGCCACTGAAAATAATACATTGGAAGGACGGAGACAGGTAAGAAGCTATGAGCACAACAACAGTAGCTCATTTAATACAGTTATACAGTCACAGTGAATATTAGGTGTCCAGCTGCTGAAACAGCTGATAAGAGGCTTGAGTCACCCTCTTTTTTAGCTCTTTTTTATTCAGATATTTAGCCAACACTGAGTGTATTTTACATTTCCTATCATTACCTCTCATGTTCTGAAAAAGCTTTGCTCCTGTACATCAGTGTTTACATATTGTAAAACAAAAACTGTTTTCAGGAGCGATCACCATATGGCCAGTTTTAGTGTTGTGATACTGATTCAGGCTTCAGCCAACTTTAAATACATTTGATAAATCTATCACTTTTCTTTAATATTATTTCAGTTAAAGACACAGCACTAATAAATGTGACTAAAACAAAAAAACATGATTGTGACCCCATGAGGACAACCCCTTTTTTCTAAATAAGAAATCATTGGCAATAATTTCTTACAGTCAAGGAAAGCTGTGGGTGACTAAACAGGGAAAGTAAGGTATTACATGTCACCCATTCAAATAAATGTCCTCAAAACAGCAGCATCTTCTCCTGCAATCAGCTTTGCGCTTTGGCTAAAAGACGGTAGCATGGGTAATTTTACAGCCCACAATCAGAGGTCAGGCTGATAATAACCATATAGGAAGGGATAGGACTTGATTTATGCCATCTTTTGTGCGTCAATGACATTTTATGTACTTTAGCATTAGTCAGTAGGTTTAAATGTCATCATTGCATTAAAAATACAAGAACAAGTTTTGCGCCAAACTTTGTTGCACTTTTGGTGCATTGTACGACTCTGGCGCGGCACGCCCCCACATCTTTGCCGCATCCAATAGTGTTGTGCCTGGCACAGAATGCACCAAGTTTTGGCATACAACGGTTCATACACCTATAGAACAGGGGTATGATAAAGATGGACAAAAAAAAATGGCGCAGCCCCATACATACATGTCATCTATAGTGTTTTTGTAGAAAATAGTGAAAGTGATCCTGATATCCTGTCAGTGCATACATTTATGGCATACTAGTTGCACATGTTTTGCTCACCATAAGCCTTTCATTATAAACAGAATGAGATATACTGAAGAGGATGATAAGCATCCATAGTCAAGGTCAAGAAGTAGCAGTAAAGTAGCTAAATATACTTCTACAACAACAACAGTACTGCAAAAGTTTTACATATAGCTGCCAGTGAAATATTTATTAGTCATTTTTGTATGTTGCCTTTATATCAGTTAGGCATCTCTCGATATTTTATGAACCATTTAGCTAATAAATCTCATTTGTAATGAGAACACGGATTGCTCCTCAATTGTCACAACTGATAATCTGCTTTAAGATATTTAAATGCTGACAATGTAGGAATCACCCATTGTGCATATTGCCAACTATTTTCAGTAACAGTGAGTGCAGTCTGCAAATTCAATTTTTTTTCATTTTCTATCATTAACATCCATTGATGAACACATTATAAAATATTTTAAAGTGTCAAGGGGGGGTCTTTAGATTTTGAACCTCTTACCAACAGAGCCAGTCTTGACCTTCCTTACAAAGCCCCATTTTTTAAATCTGATGTGTTACTTTATGCGGGAATAACTTTTTGATACTTTTGCCTATCCATGTGATACAGAAAATGTTTTCTCATGACAAATTGTACTTTAATGTAGTAATAAATTTTGGTCTATACAATCCTTATTTATTTGTCAAAAATATCAAAATGTTGTGAAAATGTAGAAATATTTGCCATTTTCAAAGTTCCAAAATTTCTACATATAAAACAGATGGCTATACCACACAAAATAACTAGCATCTACAATATGTCTTATTTATGTTGGTTTAATTTTTGATTTTTTTTTTTTATGACATTAGGGGGCTTATACATTTATTAGCAATTTTTTTCACATTTTCAAAAAAATTGCAACACAGATATTTTTAGGAACCAGTTCAGTTCTGTTGCAGGTTTGAATGGCCTGAATGTTAGACATCCGCATAAATGACTCCATCTGAGAAACCACATCCCTTAAGGTATTCAAAACAGATTTAAGAAGTTTGTTTATTCTCTAGGTGTTTTACAAGACTTAAAACAAAGCGGAGGTATATTTCAAAATTACATTTTTTTGAGGATTAATTTTTTTTTTCCATTATTCAATGGAACACAATAGATGGGACTATCCAATTATTCACTGGAACACAATAGATGGAACTCATTATTGATTTCCCCAATTCTTCTGTTTTTAGCGATATTCCATAAGTGGACCTAGTGCGTTATTTGTCTCCACAAGCCTCAGAAAAGGAGGAGCACCTATGGGACTTTGGGGTCTCCTTTTCATTACAATTTTCTTTAGGTGCCATTTCAGGTTTTTGGACACTCTAAGATGCTAAAACTGCATAAACATCCCCCAAAAGCAGTCATTTGAGAAAATACATCCTTTTGGTTGTTTCCCAAATGTTTTTAATGCTAGGCTTCGAAAATGAAAATGTAGTTATTTTCTTATAAATTAAGTTTTAGCTGAAATAGTTTTCTTTTCAAAAGGGATCATGGATAAAAAGCACCCCAAAATGTGTTAATTTCTTTCAAGTTTGGCAATATCCTATGTGTTGGTGAAAATTGCTGTTAGGACACGTTGGCAAGGGAGGGAGCGTTATTTGATTTTTGGAATGCAAATTTGGTGGATGCAATGTCACATTTGCAAAGCTTCCAAAGTACCAGTAAAGATGAAACCTTCCAGAAGTTACCTTATTTTAAAATCAATACTGTTAAGGGAATTCATCTAGGGGGGTATAGTGCATTCTCAGCCCTCAGGTGTTTCACAGTTTTTTATGCATGGGCGATAAAAATGTGAAATAAATCCAACAATTCTGCCATTGTTTTTTAGGTTTCACTCTTACAGCGTTCCTCGTGCAGTAAAAATGACATGATAACTTAAATATGTGGGTTGGTACAATTACAATAATATTAATTTTATATACAGAAGTAGCAGAGTCTAGCTTGACCGTGACATCACGGCTTTTTGCGTTATCTGCTCTCATCTGTAAACAAAGGCTACTGAAAAGCACTGAGAAAGTAGAGATAACACTCTGTGCCGTGATATCACGATGCATTATCTGTTCTTTTTAGTTCTGCTACATCTGTAGGTTTTTTTATGTTTTACTATGTTTACACAGTCAAAATACTTTTGTACAAATTGTGTTTTTATGTTGTCTTTAGTCTGACAGCCATAATTTTCTTTTCTTTCTTTTTTTTTTTTTTTACGTGAAGCTGATTGAGGGCTTAATTTTGCAGGATGAGTTGATGTTTTCATTGGTACCATTTTGGAGGTACATATGACGCTTTGATCGCTTTTATAGGGATTTTAGGAGAAAGGATGAATAAAATACAGCCACCCTGGTAGTGTTTTTTATTTTTGTTTTTTACAGCGGTCACCATGCACTTTAAATAACATGCATAAACTTGCGTAATGCATACCTCCCAACATTTAGAGATTGCAAATAGGGACACATTAGCCACGCCTCTGGCCACGCCCAAACAAATGACATCACACCAGGACACGCCTATAACCACACCCCCAAACAAAATCATGCCCCGCCCCTCCAGAAGACCAGCGCCAACACAACAGTGGTGCCACTAGGGTCTGTAAATATATATTTATATAAAGTCATGTATTGTATATACAGAGATCCATACAAATAGCTGTCAGACAATGTTCTGTGGATGATACCGCTATATAATAGTCATACAGTGACCACATAATACCGCTGTACAGGGAACAAATATCCCTGTACTGTTACTGACCACACCAAGATTAATATTATCAATGATACTGCAATACAGAGATCAAATAATTCCACCACACCATGACAATATCACCAGCACATAGTAACTGAATAATACCACAACACCATGACCACATATCACCATCACATAGTAACTGAATAATACCACAACACCATGACCACATATCACCACCACATAGTGACTAAGTAATACCATGACCACATATCACCATCACATAGTAACTGAATAATACCACAACACCATGACCACATAGTAACTGAATAATACCACAACACCATGACCACATATCACCATCACATAGTGACTGAATAATACGGGCCATTATTTGATCCTGAATATGAACCATTACACTCCTCCCAACATTCCTCCCATACATTTGACCATGTGGGGGTAGATAGCTGTTGTACACAGGCTCTACAGACTGTATATACCACCATACAGTGACCATATGGGGGTAGATAGCAGTTGTACACAGGCTCTGCAGACTGTATATACCACCATACAGTGACCATATGGGGGTAGATAGCATTTGTTTTTACACGGGGCTCTACAGACAGTATATACCACCATACAGTGCCCATATAAGTGGTAGGTACCAGTTTACACAGGCTCTGCAGACTGTATATACCACCATACAGTGACCAAATGGGGGTAGATAGCAGTTGTACACAGGCTCTGCAGACTGTATATACCACCATACAGTGACCATATGGGGGTAGATACCAGTTGTACACAGGCTCTGCAGACAAGTGATGACAGTACAATAAAATTTTTAGTGACTCACAGGTGACGTCTTCTCTGTTGGGAGTTCGTTTCCCTTTCTCCATTCCTTCCAGATCTCCATGACCACTTCTCCCGGCCCTTTCGTCCTGCAGAATTAACCACACAAACACTTAGATTTTTGCACTTTTCCATCAACCCCCTACCAAATCCCACCTGTACAAACTCCTCATATGCTGATAGGGGGAGTAGGGAGTTGGGGGCAACAGACAGTGGTCAGGGGGTTATAGAGTGTCAGGTGAGGGTTGTATTTTGTCTTGACACTAGGCCGCAGGGGTGAAGAGGAGGTAAAGGCCACAACTGACAACACAATCTCCTGGGGGGAGACAGAAGACCAACCCCAGAGAGATGTGGTCCATTCCCTGCACCCCCAGATGATCACCCAAACAGCCGTGACCTTCAGGGGTGCAGGGAATGGAGTCTAATACTATTGGATTCATTAGACTATGTCGGACCAGCGTAGCATCTATTTATAAACTAACATGGTCAGCGAGGGCCGGCGTCAGGGAGTTTATTTAAATAAAGTGCTTTTTTATTTGGTTTCTGTGTTATTTTTTCCCATTTTTTCCAGTGATAGTAATGGAGGTGTCTGTCAAGATGCCTCTTCATTACTATCGCTCAGTCTTGGTGTCAGCCTGCAGCAGTTTTTGTCACCCCAAGGCCGACACTAACCCCGTGTCACTATTAACTCAATACTCAACGCACCAGGGGTACCAGGAAGAGCTTGGTAACCGTCAGAAGTGGACCCTCTAATGTGATGGTCCGCTTCTGGAGCGGCTGCGGACTGGTATTTTTAGAGTGGGAAGGGACCAGTATCCATGGATCTTCTCATTCTGATAGTATCATGCTGCAGCTGTTGGTTTTAACTTGGCTGGTTATGGAAATCTGGGGGGCCCCACGTTGTTTTTTTTTTTTGATTCTCTCATTTTTTGAGAATCCTACAGTGGGCACCTCCTGTAATGATTACAGTGGATGCCCATGTGCAGATTCTCACTAAATAAACAAATTTTCAGAAAAAAAAACGACGTGGGGTCCCCCCCAATTTCCATAACCAGCCAGGGTAAAACCGACAGCGGCAGCCTGATACTATCAGAATGGGAAGAACCATTGATACTGGTCTCTTCCCATTCTAAAAATACCAACCTGCACCCTGCTCCAGAAGCGGACCTTCACATTAGAGGTTTCCGCCTCTGACTTTTACCGGCTCTTACCAGCACCCCTGGTGCATTGGGTACTGGGGTAATAGTGACACGGGATTAGTGTCAGCCATGGGCAACAAGAAACACCGCTGACTGACACCAAGCCCCAGCGATAGTAATGGAGAGGCGTCATCCAGATATCGCCACTACTATCACTGGAATCAAATGGAAAAAAAACCACACAGAAACAGGAAAAAACACTTTATTTAAATAAACAATCCCCGACACAACAGCCCTCATTATCCATTTTATTAAAGAAATAGACGCAACGCTGTCCGACGTAGTCCACCGAATCCGACGTAGTCCAAAAGCCAAAACTGTAAAAAAAAATAATACCAACCCTACAAATGGGGCATCACCCAGCTTTCCGGGATGCTGAATAGCCTATTCAGTGCCCGGGAAAACTCTATGACATCCCCCATAGCAGGCGTCCAGGAAAGCTGGGTGCTTGCTGTGGGGGATGTCACCCAGCTTTTCCAGGGTGCTGATTAGCCTACACAGTGCCTTGGAAAGTTGGGTGACATCCCCCACAGCAGTTGTCCAGGAAAGCTGAGTGGCACCCATCCGCAACAGCAAGCACCTAGCTTTCCTGGACACCTGATGTGGAGGGTTTTCACCCAGCTTTCCCGCATGCTGAATGAGCTATCCAGCACCCGGGAAAGCTGAGTGGCACCCATCCGCCACAGAAAAACACCTAGCCTTCCTGGAACACCCGCTGTGGAGGATTTTCACCCCAGCTTTCCAACATGCTGGATTGGTTATTCAGCATCTGGGAAAGCGGGGTGAAATGGGTCACAGCAGGCCTCCAGGAAAGCTAGGTGCCTGCTGTAGGGATGGGTGCCACTCGGCTTTCCCGCGTGCTGGATAACGCATTCAGCATGTTGGAAAGCTGGGTAGGCCTTAGGGAAGGGAGGGAAAGTGTGTGTGGAGGTCAGGGGGTAAAGGAGGGGTGTGTGGGGAAGGGGATAGGGAGATGGGGGGTCAAGTGGAGGGTCAGGTGGGTTTCGGGAGGAAGGGGTTGAGTGTCAGGGAGGGCTGAGTGGGGTGGTCAGGGGACGGGGGGGGGCGATTTGGGTACAGCGAGAGAGGGAGGGCTGAGTGGGGTGTCAGGGCGGCGGAGGGGGCGATTTGAGGGACAGGAGGGTGAATGGGGTGTCAGAGGTGGGGCCGAGTGGAGTGTCATGGAGAGGGGGCTGTGTGGGGTAAGCAGGGGGCTGTTTGGGGTGAGCAGGGGAGAGGAGCCGTTTTGGGTGTCAGGGGGAGGGGGGCTGAGTGGGGGGCAGGGTGAGGGGGGCTGTTGGGTGGCAGGGTGGGGGGCTAGTGGGGTGGCAGGGCGCCGTTTGGGGAGGGGGCCATTTGGGTGTCACGAGGGGGGCTGTGTGGGGTGGCAGGGGGGCCATTGGGGTGGTTAGGAGGGTGGGAGGGCCTGGGATACCGTTTTGGGGTGTCAAGAAGGGGGGGCTGATGGGCTGAGCAGGGGCACGGGCTTTTTTTGGGGGCTGAGCAGGGGAAGGGGGGGCCTTTTTTGGGTGGGTGAGCAGGAGGCCGTTTTTTGGGGGAGGCGAGCAGGGGGGGGGTGTGTTTTTTGGGGGGCGACCAGGGGGATGGGGCCCTTTTTTGGGGGGGCTGAGCAGGGGGAGGGGGCCGTTTTTTTTGGGGGGGGCTGAGCAGGGGGAGGGGGCCGTTTTTTTGGGGGGGGCGAGCTGGGGGAGGGGTCGGTTTTTGGGGGGGGCTGAGCAGGGGGAGGGGGACCCGTTTTTTTTGGGGGGCTGAGCAGGGGGAGGGGAACAGTTTTTTTGGGGGCTGAGCAGGGGGAGGGGGCCGTTTTTTTGGGGGGGCTGAGCAGGGGGAGGGGGCCGTTTTTTGAAGGGGCTGAGCAGGGAGGAGGGGGGACGTTTTTTGGGGTGCTGAGCAGGGGAGGGGGCCATTTTTTGGGGGGCTGAGCAGGGTGGAGGGGGCCGTTTTTTGGGGGGGAGCTGAGTGGGGGAGGCAGGGAGGAGGGAAGACCTTACCTCACACTTTCCTTTCTCCTCCGCAGCTGCTGCTGGCTCCGCCCCGCAGTCAACTAATCAGGTGGTGAGGGGCGGACCAGCTCCTTCAGTCAGTGACGTCAGGGGAGAGCGTCTCTATGACGCTTCCTCTTCACCCTGCTCTCTGCACCGGCCGCCTGTGAGGGAGAGAGACTCCCTGACAGCGGCAGGTGATCGCGGACACTGTTTGCGCGTCCCGCGCAAACAGTTCACAGCAGAGTCCCGGGGATTCAGGGCAAAGGCCTTGGATCCCCGGGAGACACCCGAAAAATCGGGATATCTCCCGACTGTCTCGGGACGCCGGGCGGAGGGTCCCAAAGCGGGAAAGTCCCGCCCAATTCGGGACAGTTGGGAGGTATGGTAATGTGTTAATGACGTTACACAGCTTAGTATCATCTGTAAAGATTGATATTATACTGTAAAGTCATTAATGAATATATTAAAGGAAATAGGGTCCAATAGGGACCTCTGGGGTACCCCACTAGTCACAGTGACCCAGATAGTAGCAACGATGAACGCATGTGAAAACTTTTTCAGTCTAGCAGGGCTGCAGCATGCTAAAAGATTGAAATAAAATGACCCAAACAACAATTTTAAGCTCTGCACTTTCAGCTCCACGTTCTTTTTCTTTTTTTTTTACATTTTTTAATCTTACAGGTGAAAAATCATCAAGTTTATTGATAACATTTATCAGAACTCTCTTTAAAAATTATATTTCAGTATGGAAACATATCAGGAAGTCATTCTGTAAAACATCTAAAATTTTAGTTGCAAAAAAATGATTACTTGCATCATTAAATGAACAATTTCATTGAGCGTTACTGGAACCATCATTTAAGCTTTCACAACACTATACCATAGGGCCAACAGAAGTCTGAATTTAGGAAAAACATATTATTTCAACAATAACTGCAGGAGGATATATCCCCTGATTATGCCAATGGATAGCCAGAATTATATTTAAATCATGGTTTATGGCTTTAAAACTGCAACCTTAGGCTGCCACTTATATAAGCTACACCATGTATTTGGCAGTCTTGGAATAATTCCCAGACCTGGTTACCATATACTGCGGGCAGTCGTTAACATCTTAAAAACCCTATTTACAGCAGAGCTGAAATAGGTTAAACAGCTTCACAACTAAAGCAATATAATTATACAAAAACAAGTGACAAGGAAAAAACTGATGGGATGAGGAAACACAGTGGGATATGAAACAATTACTTCTGTATCTGTCCTAGCTGTGCATTTGACTAAGTCTAAATCATGATTGCAGTTCAAACGATAAAGCAAAAAAAACTATAAAATACACAGCTAATACCAGAATTAGGATGTCACTTGTCAAAATAACACTGGCAATCTACAAGGTACAGAAAAGATATCTTAGCATATAAGGCATTTATTTTGCATGTTCTCTGTGTATGCATTTGCATAAATCAAAGCCAGATGCAGAATCTGTTTCTGGAGGATTCACAGCACAATGACACATTTCTCCTAAGCTAAAGGGCATCTCAAAGAGCCTTGTATTGTGTGGGTTGTGATATAGATGTAAAATCTACACAACAATACTACGCTAGCTCTGTAAGTATGAGATGCCAATCAGTGAATTACCAGTGCTGGGCTTCAAACTGTATGAAAAAAAAAAAGTCCATTGTAGAAAAACCGGTAGGAATTTAACAATTCAACAATCAGCTTTGTGTCACAAAGGTGTCAAAATGTATCACTGAATTATTACATGGTACACAATTCTGTAAGCAGGGTCAAAGCACCAGCAACAGCAATTGTGTCTATTCTAAAAGAGTTCTAGATTGTAAATATACATTGCTTAGACTTTTTAACACTAGAAAGTTAGCTATCAGGAACAAGATGAAGGGAGTGTAAAGGGGACAAGAGGGGTAAAAAGGAGGAGGGTAGGGCAGCCAATGGGATGTAACTGATAGTAATACTACCTACTATGATTCGATATACATACAGTGGGGAAAATAAGTATTTGATACACTGACAATTTTGCAAGTTTTCCCACCTACAAAGAATGATTGAGAGGTCTGTAATTCTTATCATAGGTACACTTCAACTGTGACATTGTATGACACATTGCATGATTTTTAAATAACTAATTTGCATTTTATTGTATAAAAAAAGTATTTGATCACCTACTAACCAGCAGCAATTCTGGCTCTCACAGATCTGTTAGTTTTACTTTAAGAAGTCCTCCTCTTCTGCACTCATTTCATGTATTAATTGCACCTGTTTGAACTTGTTAGCTGTATAAAAGACACCTGTCCACACAATCAATCACACGCCAACCTCTCCACCATGGTCAAGATTAAAGAGCTGTCTCAGGACACCAGTAACAAAATTGTAGACCTGCACAAGCCTGGGATAGGCTACAGGACAATAGGCAAGCAGCTTGGTGAGAAGGCAACAACTGTTGGCACAATTATTAGAATGGAATGGAAGAAACACAAAATGACTGTCAATCTTCCTTGGTCTGGGGCTCCATGCAAAATCTCGCTTTGTGGGGTAAGGATAATTCTAAGAGAGGTCAGGAGTCAGTCCAGAACTACATGAGAGGACCCAGTCAATGACCTGAACAGAGCTGGGACCGCAGTCTCAAAGATTACTGTTAGTAACACACTACATTGTCATGGATTAAAATCCTGCAGTGCACGCAGGGTCCCACTGCTCAAGCCACCACATGGCATGGGGGTAGAAAAATCATACTTTGGGGGTTGCTTTTCTGAAAAGGGGACAGGACGACTGCATTGTATTGAGGAGAGGATGGATGGGGCCATGTATTGCGAGATTTTAGCCAACAATCGAATTTCCTCAGTAAGAGCATTAAAGATGTGTCATGGCTGGGTCTTCAGGCATGACAATGACCCAAATAAGCCAAATAAGCCCGGGCAACTAAGGAGTGACTCTGTAACAAGCATTTCAAGGTCCTGGAGTAGCCTAGCCAGTCTCCAGGCCTGAACCCAGTCGAAAATCTTTGGAGGGAGCTGAAACTCAATGCAAACCTGAAAAATCTGCAGAAGATCTGTATGGAGGAGTAGGCCAAAATCCCTGCTGCAGAGTGTGCAAACTTGGTCAAGAACTACAGGAAATGTCTGTCCTCTGTAATTTCAAACAAAGGTTTCTGTATCAAATATTAAATTGCATTTTTCTATTGTATGAAACACTTATTTCATGCAATAAAATGCAAATTAATTGTTTAAAATTCATACAATGTGTTTTTCTGGCTTTTTTTCAGATTCTGTCTCTCACAGTTGAAGTGTACCTATGATAAAAATTACAGACCTCTCCATTCTTTGTAGGTCGGAATAATTGCTTAAATGCCAGTGTATCAAATACTAATTTTTCCCACTGTAAAAACATCAAAGAACAAACACCCTGCAACCATTGCTGGAAGAAAAACAAGCTAGTGGTGGCAGCATTTTGATCAGAGGAATGTTTTCATGCCTTGTTCTGGGCCCATTCATCATTGTGGAAGGCACTCACAACCGATTTGAGTTTAAATCCATCCTTGTATATTGCGTACACCCATACATTCTGATTATCTTCCGTGGGGCACCAGGGATCAACTAGCAAGACACTGGCACATGTTACATGGCTAGAAATGTTCAAGATTGTATGGACAGCATGACCAAGACTTCTAAGTACTACTGTGTCTCCTTAATTCCTTAGACTGGAATCCCATTGAGTACTGTGGGAAAACCTTGATTGTTGTGTTTGTTCCATAGATCCTTCTCACACACTTTCCTGCAGCTGTGGGATGCACTGCAGGCAGCATGGCTCCAGATACCTGTTACAACCTACCAGGACCTTATGGAGTCACTCCCAGCCCATCTAGCTACTGTCTAGCTACTGCACTCAGCGATTACTCAGGATACGAAAGGTCAAAGTAATGTGGCTCAACTGAGTGAATCTTTTTAGAGATAATACATATCTGGTGGTAGCAAAATGACAAAGAAACCAATTTGAGGTGATTATATTCCATATAACCTGACTGTATAATATGTTTATGTTTTTTGTTCATGCTACTGATCAACCAAGGAATTAAGAGCATTCTAAAAAGTCATATGTACCCCACAATTGTATCAATAAAAATTACAAGTATGCCACAAAAAAATCTTTCATACAGCTCTTTTGATGAAAAAAATAAAAAAGTTATGGGTCTTTCTGTAATTATAATATTATGATTCTACTGTAATTTATAATGTTGATTAAACGCTTTTAAAACAAAACCACAAAAACAATGGCAGAATTTTTGTGGATCCATTAAAAAAAAAAGTTAAAACATGATATATTACAGAATAGAGCTATTAAAATGCAATTCCTCACAAAAAAAATATGCCACCATAAGAGTTATGGTTTTTAAGATGCGAGGAATAAACATACAAAAAATACTGTCATTTAAGTAACAAACCAAGCAATGTCCTTACGAGGTCAATTAATATTAAAGTAGTCTTTCCTGTTAGTAGTGCTATTAATACTACTAAGGCCCATTTAAGAAATTAAACATTAACTATTCTAGTATCACCATTCACATTTGTCATTGAGGAATGGTTTAATGGCAGCCATGAGCAGTTATCACGGTAGGAAAACGTGAAAAATAACACACAAAGGACTCAGCATCTAAATTCAACAGAACAGGACGACTCAAGGACTTCTATACTCTTGTATGTATTTTAAGTATAGGAAAGTCTAGGTGATCCTAACAAAGTGTGATTCATCAATGCTGCTGCATGCAGAAGCTTTACTCAGTCAACGTATTCCTAAATAACCAGCATTATGAATTACTATGCACTATATAATATTTAAGTATTTTATCTCATTAGCAATTATGTAAATCAGCATATTACATATTCATAAGTATTTAACTTTAAAGGCATGTTGAAATGTCCATGAAAATGAGCAGTTATCACTTAATTTAATTTAATAAAAAGATAAAAAAAAGTGAATTATTTATTCATAAATGAAAACGTGGCAGTATTGTTGATGTATGTGACATTCACACAATGAAATCTCTTAACTACATACTGTATCTTTAGGTAGGCTGTGAAATCATCTTGGAAAATTAAATTAGCTTTTATTTTTAAACATTTTTACATTAAGATAAGAATCTTTTTTCTGTGGTCAACTGATAGAAAGAGACTAGTTGAAACACAGCAAATGATATCTATGAGCAAATCAGACACCACTGACATTATAGAGAATGCTGAGAGGCTTGGATGGGCCCACAGAGGAACAATGGCCCTGAGCATGGTAGACTTGAAGTTGCTTTTCAACTGCATATACAATATCTTACAAAAGTAAGTGCAACCCTCACATTTTTGTAAATATTGTATTATAAGTTTTTATGGGACAACATTGAATATATGGTACTTTGAAACAATGTAAAGTAGTCAGTGTTCAAATTTTGTAACAGTGTAAATTTGCTGTGCCGTCAAAATAATTCAACACACAGTCATGAGTCTCTAAACCACTGGCAACAAAAGTGAGTACATCCCTAAGTGAAAATCTATAACTTGTGCCAAAAGAGGCAACATTTTGTGTGGCTACCATTATTTTCCAGCACTGCCTTAACTCTCTTGGGCATAGCATTCACTAGAGCTTCACAGATTGCCACTGTAATCCTCTTCCAATCCTCCATGACAACATCACAGAGCTGGTGGATGTTAGAGACCTTGCATTCCTTCACCTTTCATATGAGGATACCCCACAGATACTCAATAGGGTTTAGGTCTGGAGACATGCTTGGCCAGTCCAGCACCTTTACCCTAATTTTCTTTAGCAAGGCAGTAGTTGTCTTGGAGGTGTGCTTGGAGTCATTATCATGTTGAAATACTGCCCTGTGGCCCAGTTTCCAAAGGGAGGGAATCATGCTTTGCTTCAATATGTCACAACACATGTTGGAATTCATGATTCTCTCAATGAACTAAAGTTCCCCACAGCTGGCAGCATTTATACAGCCCCAAACCATGACACTCCCACCACCATGCTTGACTGTAGGCAAGACACACTTGTCTTTGTCCTCCTCAGCTGGTTGCCGTCACACATACTTGACACCATCTGAATCAAATACATTTAACTTGGTCTCATCAGACCACAAGACATGGTTCTAGTAATCCACTTTTTAAGTCTGCTTGTCTTCAGCAAACTGTTTGCACGCTTTCTTGGGCATCATCTTTAGAAGAAGCTTCCTTCTGGGACAACAGCCATACAGACCAATGTGATGCAGTGTACGGCATACGGTCTTACTACTCACAGGCTGATCCCAAACCCTTTTAGCCTCTGCAGCAATGCTGGCAGCACTCATATGTTTATTTTGAAAAGACAATCGCTAGATATGACGATGAGCACATGTACTCAACTTCTTTGGTCAAAAATGGTGAGGCCTATTCTGAGTGGAACTTGTCTTGATAAACCCCTGTTTGGTCTTGGCCACCATGCTGCCTCTCAGTTTCAAGGTGTTGGCAATCTTCTTATAGCTTAGGTCATCTTTATGTAGAGCAATGACTGTTTTTTTCAGATCCTCAGAAAGTTCTTTGCCTTGAACAGAGTATATAATGTCAAGCACTATGGTATTGTAAATAGGTGCTTGTGGAAAGGAGTATTGCAAGTGAACGTTTTTATAGACGTTTCGGTTATAATTAACCTTTTTCAATAGGATCACTGTAAAAGAGCATAGAATACAATGAGACAAAAACAAATAACATATAGGCTGGATAGATAGATAGAAACAGTAAGGGAATAGGACTACGTAAAGGGGGGGAGAAATAAAGAAAGGGGAAAAAGACGAAAAAGAGGAGGAAAAGAGGAAGGAGGTAGGGTTATTTGTCTTGAGGTACCATGTTGAACTTCCAGTGACCAGCATGAGAGTGACAGCACCAATTTTATCACACCTGCTTTACATTTACACCTGAGACCCTGTGACACTAACGAGTAACATGAAAGCAGGAAGTGAAAATGGCAAACTGGGCACAATTTGTCCATTTTTACTTAGGGGTGTACTCACTTTTATTGGCAGTGCTTTAGAAATTGATGGTAGCGTGTTGAGTTTCACAGTTATAAAAGTTGTACAGTGACTACTTTACATTGCATCAACGTGTCCTATCTTTAGTGTTGTTTCATGAAAAGATATAACACAATATTTACAAAAATGTGAGAGTTGTACTCACTTTTGTGAGACATTGTTCATTTTTGAGAGAGGCAAAAAGCAAGAAGCAGAGTGTGAGAGGAATGTACAGATTTCAAAAACATGGATTCAGCATCCTCAAAGGATAAAATCTTCGATTAGCACAACTATGGGCCTCAATCTTACGGCCTAAAACACTGTGTGTTTGTATTTTTACCTGTGGATTTTTAATAAATCGAAGATTTTATCCTCTGAAGACACTGGACCCATGTTTTTTGATGTTCTTGTGAATGCGGTGATCCGTGCACTTCATTTTTTATGGGCGAACTGGACGGGACTACTATGTTTAAGTTTGACACCCCCCCTCCCCAGAGTAAACTCCATTGGTGGATCCCAGAATAAACTCGTCTGGTTGGCCTACCCCAGTCTGACACTGAGTGCTGGGGCTTGTAGTGTGTCTCTAGCACTAGGACTCATGACTAAATTTCTTTGTTTACAGTCAGTATTACAAAATTATTTCTCACAGCTGTATAGAGATCCTAGGAGAAAGAACACATGAGATTTTTTAAGTGTACTTATATTTTAAAGGAATTTTATCGTTTGAACTATTCGTGCTCTTCAGCTAATTCTCTGAGATTGAGTTTGAAATCCAGGGGCGTGTCTCTCCTGTCAGCAGGTGTGTCTCTCCTCCCAGGAGGCGTGTCTCCCCTCACTGAAGAAACTGTGACATCATCATTTTGTATGAAGCAGGGGATGCAGAAGGTTGTCTGGATATAACAGTTCTGTAGCCTCCTGCATGCTTATGTCTGCAGCCTTCAGGCTCCACAAGCTCCCTGCTGTGCTATATGCAGTTATACACACAGATGAGACATGTGAGATGTGCACACTGCCCCCCACTTCCCCTCTGTTACCAGGCTGCAGTCTGTGTTACTGTTTTATATGGAGCAATGCACAATGCCCTCCTACCCTTCTCTCCCCTTGCTAACAGGCAGGAGACTCTATAATACTGTGTTATATGAGGGGATTTGTGACATAAAGGGGTTTTGCCACCATGTAATGTCGACGTGGGATGCTTAGAAATCAATAGTTAGGCACTTTCCTAAATGCATGTCATTAAAAAAAGTGTAAAAAAAAGCAGTTATCACCCAAGTAAAGATATCAACTCTATCACTCAACGTTGACTGACAGCAAGTACCTGTTATATCTCTTAGTTTACACACAAATTACACTGAAAGCCAGCAGCTTTTACTTCTGTTCTAGTGGTGTTCACCCAAATTGTACTGACAACAGACAGAGATCTTTACTCAACTACAAAGACAAATGTCAGCTTCAAGTAAAGATCTCTGCTTGCTGTCAGTGACATGTGAGTGAAAACAACGGGGGGAGAAGCAATCATCTTTGAGAGAAGATCCTGCTCAACCTATAACTAACTTGGGCTGGTAGTGTAGTGGTAGGACTTTAGTTTTACACTGAAGGGGTTTGGAGTTCTAGCCCCTCACAGAGTATTTCCCCCCCTCCCGCTAAATTCTACACATATGTAGAGAGACCTAAAATATATATGTCAATCTCTATAATTATATATATACATATACATAGCTCCCCTATATCATGTCTCATCCCCCAGAGTATATGCATTGTATCACATATGTTGGAAGTGCTTAGTGTGACTACTGTGAGGACACTATATAGGGGAGCTTTGTGTGTGTGTATAAATAAAATTATAGATGTCTACACATATATTTTCATATCTTTACATATGTGTACAATTTATAAAAGAAAATAAAATAAAAAAAAAATACTGATGGGGCTTGAACTCCTAACCTCTCTCTTGCAGAGCTGTTCAGCTACGCACTGCATTACATTACATTGCATACAGCTTGTACAAGCACTGTGTTGAATGCTTATGTTATACACTACAGATGATGATGTCATAAGGAGGCGGGGCTTGCATTAGATCTGAGGAACAGAACGCCCTCTTTTCAAAGTAGAAGCTTAAGGACTGGACCTGTGAGGAGGTGAATCAACCTCTTGGTAAAATCCCTTTAAACAGGCAGTAATTGCCCAGATTATTCCCCCTAGAGCTGGGAGATGTGTATAGAGACAGCATACCTTGGTTTCACTATCGATTTTAACAGCTCAGAGGGGAGTAAACACAGAGTGTGCAGGCAGCCAATCACAGCGCACGGGGCGTGGCCAGGGTGTTCCCTGTCTAGGGGCGTATCCCAACAGGCTGAATGAAATGTCAGCCAGCCAATCACAGTGCAGGGGGCGTGTCTAGGGGCGGAAAACTTCCAGGGGGCGTGTCGGACCAGCAACAGCAGAAATAGAACACAGATTTACAGAAAAGCTCATATCTGCTAAACCAAGTGACTGAGGTAATGCAAACCAATTACAAACATGCTTATTTTTACTGTCCACATAATCTGAGACATGATCTTTGTAACGATAAAACATCTTTAAGGTGACCTTTTAGAAACAGCTGTTTTATTCTTCACAAAAGACAGTTCTTAGCAGTATTTCTAGATATTAATTGATTTAAACTAGTATTTTTTCCTTGTTTTCCCCTCTGCAGGCAATTGTCAGTTTTCACTGATCTTAGTTCCAGGTGTAAACTAGTTGTTATAATGTCTCCCATCCCTAGAAAGAGAGCAAGAAAGTGAGAGACAAAAAGAGATGCCGCGGACGCTATTGACCGCAGCTGATTCTGATCTTGGCAGCTGCATAAGGAGCCCAGTTGTACAAAATAGCCAGCTCCCACTTCTAGCAGTGTGGGCACTTGCACCATACATATGCAGTGAATATGTTGTATTTACTACTTTCCAACAGTGCCATGAATGTATGTCGCATAGTGAGAAGGGATTACATGATATGCCACCTTGACTAGACAACTTCCAAATGGTGATAAAACTTAAAGGGAACCTGCCAAATAGGTTATGCCACCATTGCTGAGGCCAGATATGCTGTTTCCAGCAGTGTGTTGTTCATGCTTGTAATCACCTTACTTTAGGTAGCAGTGGTACAAAGTACAGGCAGTCCCTGACTTATACCGTTCTGACTTACATCTGTCCCCTAGCTACAAACGGGGACTTATGGGGCATGCTGGCACCTTTAGTTCCATGTTCCATAGCAGATATTAGCTGGGACAGTGCTACAATGCTTAGCACTCCTAAAAAAATGCACAAGTATGAACAACATTGAAGCAGATGTAAACACTGAAGAGGCTCCATAGAAAAAGCATTGTGTCCCCTTCAATCAACTGATCAGTGGGGGTGCCAAGAGTCTGACCTTCAGCAGTCTAATATTGATATATATGGCCTCAGAATAGACCATCAACTTTATAAAACCTTCATAACTCCATTCAGGCATATAGGTAAAATTCAGGAAAGGTGGAGGAAAATCACAGTGACATGGTAAATACTAATATATTAATCATATGAGTTTAGAATGATTGCCTCAAACTCAAAAAAAAAAATATTTTGGTGAAAAATGTTCTTTATCCTAAACCTTAGGAGCAGATGATTTGCAGCTTTGAAGTTTAGTAACATATGGTTATTTGGTTGTACCCTACCCAAATGATCTGTTACATAACTTTTAATATAACATAATATCATAAATACAATATATATGATTTCAGGGAATATATAGAATATATTAGCACTCTATGATATTAATCATTTCTTGTTTTATACAAATCAATGTATTATCATTGCCCCTATTCCATTTAGTGTTACATATCTTGTCTCAGTGCGATTACCCCTAAGTAACATAAAATGCATGTGATGTTAAAAATTGTATTGCAATATTTAGTGATTAATTCATCATTACCATATAAATCCTGCCACTTTTCCATGTGAGTAGAATTGCAGTTGCTGTTTGCAAAGTAATGTCTTGATTAATGAAAGCTTTTAGTAGTTTTTAGCTACTGGGCTAGCGTTCAAATAAGAAAAGATGCAAATACCAGAAATAAAGCAGCACTTTATGTATTTTCTTCCACGTGTCAAACACCATACATTAATTACCTTTTTGATTTTTTTCCTGCATGCAGTATATATGCTCTGGGCACTTCATGAATGTATGCAATGAGGCACAAAGAAAAACATTTATGCAGATTTGGAGGGAATCCAGATGAAGGAATAGCATCTAAGTGGTAGGCAACTAAGGATAGCAATTTGACCTGGCATGAGCCAGTTTATAAAGCTTAGCATGCTTTTAGTTTGTAACTCAGCATGAGAAAGACAAGATGTGTAGAAACAAAGACACATCTGCACTTTACATTTTCAGGAAACTCAGCTCCCATTACTTTGGGCTTTTGGGAAGATGGAACTGTCTAGACCCCAAATGAAGATGAGTGAAAAAGTTCCATCATCATTTTGTGCATGAAATCCACATGGTGACCATCACATTTAAAAACGTAAAAAGATAAGTTGGGGAGCATCAAGTTTCTTTTGTTTTTCTTCCTACCCTGAGCAAAAGTCATCTGGTATCTGATTGTGACAGGCACTACCCTCACGCTATGTGTGCATTTCTTTTTACACCGCTATGCTTAAAGGGGTTGTCTCACTACAAGGATTGCTTTTTATGTTAAAGATCTTGCAAAAACAAATCACTTTGCAATATGCATCCATTAACAGTGTCCTAACTATTACTAGATATCCCCTCTTGTATGGGCTGCATCAGTTCCTCAGGTCGCTATAGCTACAGACCTGTTTGATCCCTCCTGATAGGCTGCCAGCACTGGTTGCCATAACTGGCTTCTATTGCAGCCTAGTAGAAGCCAGTAAACACGCCCCTGAATTCAAAGTGAAACCAAGAAAACAGGACTGAGGTAAGATGAATCGATGTAGTGAGACAACTCCTTTAATATTCTGTGAAGTTTTTTAAGCATACAGTACTTAGAGTTAATACCCACTTCTAGTTCTCAAAACACATTGACTTAGGATTAATGCACACTAGCAATATTCTAGATGGAGTTGATTTCTCTTTGAAAAAAAACTCACAGCTGGGAATAGCAGAGCATATATGCCAATTACTATTGTAGAACCACCCAAAGCTGTAGTAGGAAGTAAAGCTGGCTGTAAAGAGCAAACTCTGTGAAACAGTATGGGGAGAACACCTCTTTAAGGCTCTGAGTTCCAGTTCAGGCTGTGGACAGTTTTACAGTTGTGACTGACATTTCAGCTCTGCTAATTCCTAGCGGAGCCTGTTAAATGAATATTGAGGATGAAGGGGTTTTAAAAGTAGGTCTTAAGGCTACAGAACTCTAAAGGGTTAAAATGTGTCAGTAAGACAGATAAACAAGCTACTAAGCTGCAGATAAGACACAGCTGGGCTCTAGCGCTTGTTAGAGCAGAGAGAGGTGGTTGATAACCTACTGAAGCTAGTATACACAAGCAGGAGATAGGAACTGCTCTAGCTCTAAAGGGAAGCAAAATCAAAACAGCAATATATTTGGTCATTGTCTTTAATTACCTTTGCCTACATGTTAAAGCTAATTAGTGTAGTGGGAATACCCATTTAACTTATTTTATATTTTAAGCATTGTTGGAGATGCACCAGTGGACTTCTCATCCTTTTCCATACAAATACTAAAAAATATTCACATGGCTGGAAAATGTTTAACAGCACCTAGTTTGCCATATCCTCTTTACAGAGAAGACACTAAAAAATTAGTAAACACAATGGAATGATCACTATGCATGGGCCACTTGTGACGTAATCCTGTTATACATATCTATACCTCATGACAAGAAATTGTACCATCCTCTTATGATTTATCAAAATACAGTATATCAATTATTTACTACAGTTGTGCTCAAATTTACAGACTCCAGCAGAATGTTTGCATTCTTGGCCTTTTTTCAGAGAATATGAATGATAACACAAAAAAATTTTGTCCACTCATGGTTAGTGGTTGGGTGAAGCCATTTATTGTCAAACTACTGTGTTTTCTCTTTTTAAAGCATAATGACGACCAAAAACATCCAAATGACCCTGATCACAAGTTCACATACCCAAGTTGAGTCTTTTGTGGTAGTTGTGGATGAGGCTCTTTATTTTCTCAGATGGTAAAGCTGCCCAATCTTATTGGAAAAAGCCTCCAGTTCCTGTAAATTCCTGGGCTGTCTTGCATAAACTGTGTGCTTGAGATCTCCCCAGAGTGGCTCAATGATATTGAGGTCAGGAGACTGAGATGGCTACTCCAGAACTTTCACTTTGTTCTGCTGTAGCCAATGACAGGTTGACTTGGCCTTGTATTTTGGATCATTGTCCTGTTGAAACATCCAAGTACATCCCATGCGCAGCTTCCGGGCTGATGAGTGCAAATTTGTCTCCAGTATTTGCGAATAACGCGCTGCATTCATCTTTCCTTCAATTTTGACCAAGTTTCTCGTGCCTTTGTAGCTCACATATCTCCAAAACATCAGTGATCCACCTTTGTGCTTTACAATAGGAATGGTGCTCCTTTCATCATAGGCCTTGTTGACACTTCTCCAAATGGAAAGTTTATGGTTGTGACCGAAAAGTTCAATTTTGGTCTTATCACCCCAAATGACCTTGTTCCAGAAGTGTGAGGCTTGTCTCTGTGCTGTTTGACGTATTGTAGGCGAGATGTTTTGTGGCATTTGTGCAGTAATGGCTTTCTTCTGGTGACTCGACCATGCAGCCCATTTTTCTTCAAGTGCCTCCTTATTGTGCATCTTGAAACAGCCACACCGCTAGTTTTCAGAAAGTACTGTATTTCAGCTGATGCTATTTGTGGGTTTTTCTTTGCATCCCAAACAATTTTCCTGGCAGTTGTGGACGAAATTTTTGTTGGTATGGTTTTACAGAGCCCCTGAATTTCCATTTGTTAATCACAGTTTGAACACTGCTGACTGACATTATCAATTCCTTGGATATCTTTTTGTATCAGTTTCCTGTTTTATACAGATCAACTATGTTTTCCCGTAGATCCGTTGATAATTCTTTTTCTTTCCCCATGACTCACAATCCAGAAATGTCAGTGGCTGGATGAAAGATGCAAGAGCCTGTCTGGAATCCAGACACTCACTCACACACTATGCACACACACTGATTACAAGCAAACAGGTCACAGGTGAGGATGTTACATTTAGTAGCCATTCAAACCTATTTGTATCAGCTTCTGTGCATGTTATCAGGCCAAAATCAGCAGGGTATGTGAACTTTTAATCTGGGTCATTTGGATGTTTTTGGTTGTCATTATGATTTAAAAAGAGAAAACACAGTAGTTTGACAATAAATGGCTTCACCCAACCACTAACCATGAGTGGAAATAAAGCTTTTGTGTTATCATTCATATTCTCTGAAAAAAGGCCAAGAGCAAAAATTATACCAGGGTATGTAAACTTTTGAGCACAACTGTATATTTAAAGGAATATGTCCAATTGTTATTATTGTTAATAATAAAAGCTTTTTCATATTTAATGAAGACTTCTTTCTTCAGTTGAAAGTTTTTCCAATGAGGGAAACATTTTTCCCTTCATTAACTAAACTGTATATGTCCTGGATTTAAAATTTTACAACATCTATACATTGGTGCTAGAAAACCTGAGGCACTGATATAAATTGTGTCTTAACTGAAAGTAATAAACCATTTAAAGGCTTATAAAAGTATTAAAACACTTTGTAGGGAAGTGAACCTTATGTAAAAGACTTATAGGTACTTGTTGATGCAATGTCCGTGTACGGTTATACCAATATAAATATATTGGCTATTGATTCTGTTTATAAGTAACCTTATGTGAAGAATATATGCCTGCAATGATGACCACTGTCACTTGATAAAGCTATATTACAAAAGACTATAAACAGAGTTGAAACACAGGAAGTTAGTCTGAGGCTGAAATGACATGTGATGCAGCAGTCCCGTGAGTTGAGGAGAACAGAGACTTAAGCCCCATTTTAAGGCAGCCCTTGTGAGGCCTATCTGGGGAGACTGGAAGCATAGGACAAGAGAAAAACACACATAGGAGCACCAGGCTGCAGAACGTTTTTGTGAACGTTGTTAGCTTAAATAACCTATCATCATGACACAAACATACAAAAAAATGTAGTAGATGAAATTATAAGACTTTTCTCAAATACATTTGATTAGCAAATCAGATGATTCCCTCAGTATTACAGGGAAACTGGTTTTACTTTCACCTTGTCAGGCGGAGATCACAATCTGGTAAGATTCCTTCTGTGGGAGCCAAATGTGCAGGGGGGAGCTGAGGACATAGCTGCTTGTACAGGATTACTCTGTCTCTCATTTAACATACACTGCAACAGGCACAGCACACTGTCGACATATGTCTGACAATGTTTACCTGTTGCTTCCAGCCTCCTTCTCAATAGCACACAGGCATCCATATGACAGTGTTGCTTGTGTAAGAACACCCAGCATAAAAATAGAGCTTCCCAGTGTACACTTGATGTAGACTTCCAAGCTCCCCCTTCACAATGGACTCTCCCAACTCAAACAGAGGGGGACATGTATGAAAACTGTCTTGGTCTAAGGGCTTGTTCACACCGCTTATTTGGACGAGGTTTTGGGAGCGTTTCCTCGCCCAAAACCTCATCCAAAACGCTTCCAAAACGCCCCTAGTTCAGTTCATTGATTCATATGTAAAACCTTGTTGTAGTTCACACATGACGAGTTTTTTACACGCTTCTTTGGAAGCATTGAAAAAGAAGTGTCATGTCAATTCTTGAAGGCGTGCTTTCGGCGCGGTTTTTGGTGCGTTTTCAGCACGATTTTGGCCACAGTTTTTGTTCTGGCTATTAATTTGTATGGGTGAAAACCTTGTTGAAACCCTGATCCAAAACCTCACCGAGAAATGCCTCTAAAACCTATTCTGAAGAAGCGTGTTTCAGGCGAGGTTTTGGGAACAGAAACGCTCCGAAAACCTTGTCCAAAACCCCATCCAAATAAGCCGTGTGAACTAAGACTTTCTTTGTTGCCCATAGCAACCAATCAGAGCGCCCCTTTCTTTCTTTCAGAGCACTAGATGAAATGTAAGGGAATCTCTGGTTGCTATGGGCAACAAAGAAAGTCTTAAACCAAGACAGTTTTCATACATGTGGCCCAGTATGTTTCACTGAGCTGTCAACACAGTAATCAATCATGCTGTCAGGACTCAACTTGGCCCAACTTCAGTTCTATCTTAAAGGCAAGTACTTTTTATTAGAACTTAATTATAGGTGAAATGCTTTGATTTTCCTAATGAAGCATATTTGAGAAACTGTATTTAATCTCCTGTTACTTTATGAGGTTTCCCTGGAGGTGACAGATCCTCTTTAAGGGTTTATAAGGGTTGAGAAGTATTTCCTTCTGAAGGCCCCATAGCTCTACATTGTAAGTGACTAAATAAGTGTACAAAGTTTTTTTTTTTTTTTTTTTTTCAATTAAATCAAAGGGCTGCAAGCTCTAGTACATACAGTAGGCTCAAATAATGCAGATAATAAAATAAACCAGAGCCTGTGAGTGGGTGATGAAATGGTCGCTGCATAAGAGATACTAGAATGTTATCCTCTAGAAGGAGGCACTATCAGTCAGAAGGGGCCATTGCTTAGTACCTTGCCTTTGTATTTTTGGTAAACCTTGTGATGCCAGAGGTGTTGCACTGCAATATCCGTTAGTGGATGCTATGGTGCATCCCAACACTAAGTGCATGGGTGAGAGTAAGGCTAGGTTCACACGGTGTATTTGCAGGGCGTAATTACGCCCCGCAATTACGCCGTGTGACCGGGGGCGGGAGCGGTGGACTGAGCAGGGGGCCGGCACTTCGCCGGCCCATAGACTTGAATTGCCAGCGGCGCGTATACGCCGCTAGTAATTCACATGTCAATTATCTCCCCGCCCGGCGGAGAGGAGACGTAATCCATAGTTCTCTATGAGAGCTGTGGATTACCGTAATGAATGGGCCGTTTTCAGCCCGTAATTTGCGCACTTCGGCGCGTAATTACGGACCGAAATACGGCCCAAACTTAGCCGTGTGAACATAACTTAAAGGGGTTGTCTCGCTACAAAGAATAGCTTTCAAATTGTAGGGAACACAAAATAAAGACATTTTCCAAATATAGTGCTTTGTTCCTCTGTTTTCCCTAAGGAGATACAAGTGAATTTATGACCTCCCTGGCTATTTCAGTTCCCTCAGTAACTGACCTGTAAACAATTCTCCCCCTGCTGTTTGTTCAATGAGATAACAGTGAGTGAAGTCATCACACAGGTCACTACAGTGTCCTGTGCTGCTCAGCAGTAAAAAGCTTGATTTATGTAAAATAAACAGAACTGTAATCAGGGCTTTTGTTTTGGGGATCAGATAAGAAGTCCCTTTAGTAGTTTGAGAAGCTAATCTGATCTAATTAGCATCTGAAAGCACAGCACAGAGCTGTACAAGCATGGAGCTTATGCAAATGAGTCAGTCTGAACCAGGAAGTGACAGAGTATTTCATTCATGCATTCTCTGAAACTCTGAAGGGAAACAACTCCTTTAAGACTTATGTTTGGGCCTAGACAGCCACCAAAGAGCACACTTGTGGGTTATAAGAAAGGGGAACGCCATTAACTGAAAAGGAGCATGAAAAGGAAAGGAGAGGAGATGTGAAGGTGCTATTTGTGGACGTAAGTATGAAACAGGCCCTGGATATTGTAAAGCCCAAAAGGGTGGGGGCTTGTAAGTTTGCAGACTGTTCATAAATGAATCCCTGGCTATGTACTGTGAGGAGCAACATTTCAGCCCCAACAAGTTAAGTAATAGGAATGGTTGCCTGCAAGTTAGTAGAAATATGTAATCGACTTAGATGGGAAGAGCTGTGAAATGGGGTAAAAAAAACGGTGGGGTCTATCTTTTATATATATATATTTTTTATATATTTTTTTAATATATATATATATATATAATATATATTATATATATTATTAAATAGATTTACAGTTGTGTGCTTATTCCGACTAATATGTGGCTTGTGTGTGAAAACTGGAAACCCCTGAGCTAAAGTAATTATTGACATTTATGCTACCGGCATGCAATTGGGCTGGTCAAGGTGATTTTGAAAATAGTTAGTTACATAACTATGACAGTCATCCTAAGAGGTGCCAGATCATTGCAAGCAAGTGACTGGTGCAATCCCTGGAACAATGCCTAAGTTGGGCATGGTGTGGTCGGGGTCATGAGGCACAGAAAGTATTCAGGCTGACTAATATCTACAGGTATGTTTCAAGGATGTTTCAGAAGACACTTATTTGTCCAATGTTACCAAAGATTTAGTTTAGAACTCCAAATTATCACCGCACAAACTCAATACAATATTGTGACTGGCTAGCAAAACCCTCAACAGGCTGAAACTCACAGATCAACCACCTCTGGTTCTATAGATTAAGGAAAAGTAATAAAGGACACATCCATAGTATTGCATGAATCTAGAAGCAGAGGCTTTTGCATTTTAAAATAAAGGGGTTATGCTGGTCATTGAAAAAATTTCCTCAGCCTGACTATTTGGAAGACTTGTCTTTAGGTATTAATAATAACAGTACATATCTGTTAGATTCCCCTGTAATTTAAGTGCTGGTGCTCCTGAGCTCCATGCTGGTGCCTGCTCACACTTGGGCCAGTCATTGTCTGTAGTGATCAGGTATGTGGATGTAACCTCACAGTAAACAAACAAGAGGAGGAAGGTCTGCAACGATGGTGGGAGGATGAAAGGGGAATCTAATAGGTAAGGACTCCTTTTTAAATGATTTAAGGCCATTTTCTACAATTGGCCCTTGTTCATGGGGCATTAAACTCATGAACACCATAGATCCTTTTTCTTAGAGACTGGTAGGAATGCTATTGTCGAGACTTTATAAAAAATATGAATTTACAAAGCACATATTTCCTGTAAAAGGGATTGTACTCTTTGTTATTAGTCCTCTTTCCATCAGGTGTTGCTATAACTGACGTGATTTGCCTACAGAACATCACTTTAATCAAGTAATGTTTATTGCATTTGCTTTTCTCTTTAGAGTAACCCATTGTTTTTTTTTTGTTTACCAAAAAACAGCACCACATCTAGCATGGGGAAATTGTTTACGGAGGAGATCTAATAGTCTGTCTGAGACATCTCAAGTGTTTCAAATAATCGACGCTAAATGCAAATTCAGGAAATTGTCAATGTCATATTACAGAAAGATAGAAGCGCTAATCAGTTATTACTATCTGGCCCTGTATTCTTTTCTAATAGGACATTTACCTGCGCTTGCCAACAAAAATCCAATCTTGAACCGGTCTCGCTATTCATCAGCCGCATTGCCAGCCCTGCCTACATTTACAACACAGTTTACTGATATTCCCATAGGTTACCAGCATCATTAGGTACTGTGGGGTAAGTCCTCCTCAATATAAATGTACTTTAGCAAATGTAGTGTTTAATAAGAGTCCAATACCCTCTGTACGGTTCCAGATCATTGACAGTAGCTGTATTCTATATGTGTCTACTGTGTATGAACCAAGTTTATAAACTACAGTGATTATGATATAGAAAGCAAAATAGATCACAAAAATAATGTTAACCTGTTACTATAACAGAACTAAATGTCAACTAACTATGCTGGTGTGATAAGGTGACTTAAAAGATTACCTGTAGCTCTGTTGTGATGCTATGAGTGGTTGTTCTATGTGATAAACTCCATCTTCGGCATTAGCAAACCCAACTCTGCTGCATCTGTTAGATTTGGCTGATAGAAATCAGACTATTACGGTGTTTGTGTTTTTTCTGCTGTGTAAAAGGTCAAATCTAGCCAGTGGAACCAATTGCATTAACCATTACTGCAGCACATGCACCACATGGGAATTTTCAGGGCAGATTCCAACACATGTATTGGCTTCCTTCCTTTACAGACATACCTTGTATCTGTTTTTACAAACCAGTGGTGCCAATATCAGGGAAACATAGATGTCAGTCAAAGTGGATTTTGGTGAGTTAAAAACCCACTATTACATGTGCAATGCAGAATGTTTATGATGTCTTACTGCTTTAAATGCTCGCCCTCAGCAAACACTAACTACCATTGCTTACAGAAAAGCTATATTCAGCCATGTAGATGGTAAAGCAGATTACATAAAATGCCATCCACTTTCTTTGAAACGTACGGTTTATTTCCCAAGGTCTGATTTTTTTTCTTTTGTGTTTGCTGCTCTGATCCTTGGATCTAATTATTTGTAAGTAAACATCTGTTGTTTCATTACATTTAACAATATGTCCTGTGTTAAATGTTATTTTTCATAACTGGTGCAAAGATTATTTTTATGCCTTCAATTCTGTCCAAAAGTTCTGCAATTAAAATCTGTATCCAAATCATAAGCGGGATTAATTTTTCATTGTTTTTGGCTAAATGTTTTATTGTATAACCAACATGTCCAAATTCTGAGCACTTTGGATAGGGTGTTTATGTCATTTTTAGTAGAACCTTCACAAAACATACACATTGCCTTGGAAACTGAACTGTCTTTTGCTTATTATCATACTATCCGCCTATATCCCAAGCAAACAAGCTCATCATCTTATTCTACAGATTCCTTCTCCCCATAGCCTTACGGACTCCAGCGGTAATAATGAGAGTGGCTGTAATTCACTCTCCTAACTGGAAACTTACAAATAAATAAGCAGAGTAAATTTTAACTTTGCTTAGCTATAGCATATGGTACTTTAGCTATGAATGATTAATAAATATCAGGATGAGAAGCCACAAATAAACTGCTGTAGTCCTCTCTGATTGTGGTGGCAAATAAAGTACATCATCCGATGTTTTAATGATTGGCCCTTATGAATTAAATTAGGACATCATAGTTTATGTTGTGTTTTACTCCTGTACAATAATATCATCCACCATTAACCCCTGATGACTAAAATGGCACAAGTAAAAACATAATGTATGTACATAAAAATATTATTATTGTTAAATGGGGACATGGTAAAGAAATTTGTTCCGGCTCTTTATGTAGGAACAATTTTATCGCTGTAACACTTATACTAAGGTACATTTTACATTTTAGTGGACTCAGTCTAAAGATTTCATTAGTGACACCACCCTCCCACTCTTGCTCTAATGTAGAAGTAATAACACACAACAAAGAAAAAATGCCAAGTAGATTGTTATGTGGTGCACACAGAAACCCATAAAATAGATAAATACTCTATCCAAAATGTTTTGTTATTGGATGGTTTTTGCCACAATGTTACTTAGCAGTGTGTCCCAAACAGATATTCGGGGTTAGAATGGTTTACCAAAGGATCTTTTGGTGGGTCAAAGCTCTCTGGCAAGGCAATGGGCCCTCAGAATTATTTCCTTATGTGAGCCCTCAGAATATTTGGATGACACCATTTTCAAGGGACATCATTTGCATTTTCGGTCTGGGCTGGCGCCATTGCACACACTCTGTGCACTACTTAAGACACCAGCCTAACTGTGGAAGCAGCTATTCTTCTCCCACTCCCTGGTAAGTCTCCATCGTATGCTACCTATACCACTTTTATTTTGTTTTTTGTTTTTTTGTTCTTTCCAACTTATTCCGCATCCGTTATTCACTATAATCTGGGAACTCCTTACATATCAATACATACATCTATGCTAAGTTCCCATACTATCCCCACTCTATATTCCTATCACTATGTTGTCTCTCCTCCCCCTCTTACTGTTCATCATATTAGCCTCTTTTATCCATATCTACCCTCCTGTTTAATTACATCCGGATACCTTTTGCTACTACCTATATTATCATACAATTTTATGCTACAAATACTCTATCACACTATCTTTCTATTTAGCCACCTACCACTCCACTCACTAGTATGCTATCTATCTACTTGGATATATCATGCTATTCCATACCTTATTCTCGATATATTATCACTGGGCCCTGTCTGATCCCTTACTGATGCTACTATACATTATACTATATTATACTATATAGTATACTACATTATACTATATAGTATACTATATTATACTATATAATATACTATTCAGTATCTTTCTCCTTTGTATTACCCACCCTCCCTTTCTCAACTCTTCCATATCTTTGTCTTTCTATCCCTCCTCTTTTATACCTTGCTCTACCCTTTGTGTCATCTTTTTATCTCATTTTTACCCTATCTGTCCTTCTTACATATTATGCCCACAGCCTACTGTTTGAGAAATGTTCAGGATGAACCAAAACGTTACACCACCCTGAGGCACCATAATCCCCTTCTCATACGCATGAAGAACCCCAGGAGAGAAAAAAGTATCTGTTCACTCGCAGCAACTCAAGAGGAGCCAGTAACATTCGTCTAACATCTGTATGGACTTTTGTGGCAGTATCGTACGAACTCACAGCCCTACAAAGTGTAACAAATCTTGGACCCTGCAAACCAGGAACGGCAGTCCAGAAGGCCCATATTCCCTGGCTACATGACTATGCCCAACTGTTTGTAGAAGCGATTTTCCAATCAGTGTAGCTCCAATACATTGAGTTGATCCTGAGCTCCTAATCCTCTAAACCCCTTCCTCAATTCTAAGCTTTTTTAAGCTACATATTTATGTACCTGTATATACCAATAAAAATATATATGAAATACAACTGTGTCTGGGATACCTGAGTATGGAACTGCAGGGTAGGTCCAATGCAATTGAAGTAAATCATGTATAAATTAGGGATGTTATATCCATTGAAAAAATAATGCAATAAAAGGAGAGATCATATGGAAATGACCAATAACTTCTTTTCATGGTTCTGAAACTCCAGATCATGATGCATTACAGCCATTGCAGCCAGACAGGACATTATGAGGCAGCTGCTGGTGGTAGGAAATTTTGTTATAGCCTCACTTTTTGTGCTATAAAATGTTGATGTGGGTGAAGCAATAAAAAATAATAAAAAAAAAGAACACCTCTAATTTATGTAACTTTAGGAATGTTGCAGTTAAGAAGTTTAAATAAGAAATTCTGTAAGATTATTAAAGACACATATAACAAATCACATTGGAGGAGTTCATGGCCTCAGACCACCACTGATTTCTGTACTGAAATGGTTAGTACATCTCTCATCTCTCAGTTACAGTACAATAAACTATGATACTTTTAACTGTATTTTTGAATAGACTATTCGAAAGACCACTGTATATACTGTATGTGTATATTTTATGTTTGTCCATTAATATGTGAGATGAAACAATGTGTTTCTTTACACATTATATTTTTGTTATTTTTAAACTTTTCTCGCCTATAACTTGTGAACTTTAGCTATCAATGATCAAATTAAATGAGAAGCCGAACTTTAACCCTATATGAGAGTTGCGGCAAATAAACTACATCATCGTTTATAGTAGGTATGCCTGTCTAAAAGTACAGCATGTGAAATTAGAAAAAGCTCCTATTCGTATTACATTTTTGTTATTTTTTTAGTTTTTCTTGCCTATAACTTATGCTAATTTAGCTACCAATGCTTAAATTAAGTGAGAAGCCACAACTAAACTGCTTTAGCCCTATCTGACTGTTGTAATGCAAAAACTCGGTATGTCTGTCTAATAGTATGTGAAATGAACAAAGTGTGCTTCTGTACACTACATTTTTGTTATTTTTTGGCTTTTCTCGCCTATAACTTATGGTACTTTAGCTACCAATGATTAAATTAAGTGAAATGCCACAACTAAACTTGATTTATCCTTATCTGACTGTTGTGGCACATAAACTACATATCATCATCTTGGTAGGTCTGTCTAATAGTATGTGAAATGTAGAAAGTGCGCTCCCATACACATTACATTTTTTTGACTTTTTATTTCAAGAGAATTGAAACCACCAGAGTGTAGCAACACAACAAGTATGTCCCTATATAATCATCATGAAGACCTGGAGAATTATTTTCTGCCTGCTGAATTGTATTTCAATACCATTCTTTGATGGAGTGTACAGTTAAAGAATAGGCACTATTGTTTACCGTCACAATCTACAATAACATTCTTATGAATGTGTCTGTGATTGCAGAACAAGAAGTAATTCAACATATGTCTGTTCCTGGGAAGGACACAAACCAGAATTGTAATTGCCTTTGCCTTGCTTTGATATGATTGCCAATGACACCTGTGACTAAAACTATAGAACAGATTGGCTATGTTTAGTTAAAAGAAACAACAACTAACAAGCACTTTTCATGTTTCCTTTACAAGTAAAGCACCATTTAATCCTCTTGAACAACCTTGATAAAAGCTTGATGAGTGGATAGATGTTAATTACTTTACCTACCATGGTTACAATGAAAAATTCTTTATCTTTCTTAAAACTCCAAATCTATGACTGAGATCAGAGTTGAGCATCATTATGAAACTTTCAGGAGAAATGAGTCGGAGACTCCCAGAAAATTGTGCCCTCAGAAGACATTCATGTATCACAGATGGGCAGGAACAAGAAGAGTGGTAGAATTATGAGATCCCCTATGTGTTAGATGATATTTTAAGTTTCACACAGTAGATTTAGTTTTGTTCCTGCAATTTCAGCTACTTCATTGACTTCTGCAAGCGACAATGACTGTGCTTATGTAAATCACTGCAACTTAGGCACATGTCTGAGGCAGCATTGTAGTGATAACAGTGTATGACAACATGAGAAAGAGATAGGTCATGAGCACATCTAAATGAATTCTACATTGTTTGCTTTGCTGAAGAAATAATAATGTGGAAAGTGAATTTCAGAGGTAGAACAGAGTAAGGTAACATCAGAGGTAAATAAATGTATCTAAAATATACTACTATTACTACTACTAATAATAATAATGACAAAAAAGACATCAAGCATAAAAAGAGACTAAGAAAAGGTCATTTTCGCCAACGGCAACCCACCAGATCCATATTTTTCATTTTCATACCTGCTAGAATAAATGAAGGTTTAAAGATGCTTTATTTGCAACAGAAATGCACAACAGATTTTGTTTATATGATTAAAGGTCTCCATACACAAGCACACCAATTTCAGAAGGACTGACTAACTGCCTAGTGTATGGGGTCTTCTAACTCTTCCCCAATAGATAATATTGGGAAAGAGAAGAATCAGAAATATTAAATTTTAGCACTTGATGCTTTTGTTATCTATGAAGATAAATCACTGCTTAGGTCTTTGCCAGCGGCTCTCCCTATTCAACTAAAAGCACATGCATGCTCAGCTAAGTGTGATTAAGTATGGGAAAGTTGGGCAGAATAGGTGTCAACTAAACACTATTGAAGGTATGTATATAAGCACTTATAGGCTCCTAGTATTATTTTGTGGCCTGGGTTGTTCCTGAATTTTGACTTTACCTGACTAAAATAATATAGTTAATTAGAAGATAATGTGGCATTGTATTTAAATGACTGGGCAGGAATTTTCATGCATTTTATGGCAACATTTTACATCAATGCAGTCTTGTATTTCCAGGTAGTTTGGCCATAGGATAGAGCACCAGGCAGGCCCAGACTGACAATCTACCCAACTGGGCAGATTCCATGTGGGCTGCCAGGTTCTGGGCCACTCTGGCAGCTTGGAGTGGCCCATCCAGGGGCCAATAAGTCCCCAAGGGGGCCCTGATTTCCAGCGCATGTATGTGCATCCAGAGTATGTGCATCCCAAGGACGAGCATGCAGTAAAAGACTATAGCGGTGTAAGGAGCAATGTGCTCACTTCCCTACCGACTACTGGTATGAATGCAGCAAACAGTGTCCCGATACAGGCAGTGTGCCAGGCACAAGCACTCTGAGGAAGCTGCTTGGTGGGGGGATGGGGAGAGGAATTCCTTTTTTATGTTTAATGGGATCTCTATATACCTACCTACCTTCTGTGGGGGCCCTATATACCTAACTTCCTACTGGGGGTATCCTGTATACCTACTGGGGGACCTATTTACCTTTCTATGTACTCTACTTAACTACTGAGGGGCTTATATACCTACTTACTGTGGGCTCTATATACCTACCTTCTGGGGGGCCCTATATATCTACCTTCTTACTGAGGGGGCTTATGTACCTATTGGGCACCTTATATACCTAGCTACTGAGGGGGCTTATATACAGTACCTACTTACTGGGAGACCCTATATACCCTACCCACCTACTGAGGGACTATATACCTACCTACTATGGGGCTCTGTATACCTACTAATCTACTGAGGAGGCTTACATATAGGAGTCTAAGGTGTCTGTGTGATAAATTCTTCATAGATGAATAGTGGCTGTGAGAAGTCAAAATGGCGGCCTGGACTGGACAGAGAAGATATGGTAGTATTGTAGGTAATATTGGTGCTTGCATAGTAGGAGTGTATATATCTCCCTGATTGTAGAAATGAGTGAACCCCTGTTTACTTTCTTGCTTGTGGTTATAGTTAGAGATGGGCGAATCGATTCGAACGCAGTGGAATTCGTTTAGAATTTCAGGAAAACTTCGGTTCTGAACGAAGTAGAAGTTTGGGGTACTTCGGGTGAACAAAGTGTGCTTTTGATGATAAAATGGCTGCGAGCACCATGGCGCTACATGGGCAAAGCACTCTGGGGGGAAGAAGGGCATAGCCTGCATGACGTGCAGAGATGAAGCCAATCAGAGACCGGCGGGATTCTGTGACGTCACCGCACTATATAAGTCCGGGCGCGACGCTTGGAGCTCATACCGCTCTCACTGTACTGACTAGGGAAGGTGCTGCCGCGGCTGATTGTTACTGAAGAAATGATTTTTATACAGCGATTTTTGTGGGGTGTCTCAGCTTGTCTCAGAGACTGGTTTCTTAATTTTTCTATTTCTGAAATTTTTTTGGGGTATTGGATCTGAAGTCCATGCATATACATTTTTAATGCTATCTGCTCACAGCACATTGAATATCAAGGGCATCTAAGCCAGTTCCTGTTGTATTCATTTAAAGAAACAGCGTTTTTAAATACAAATTTCCCCCTTTTATTTTTGCCTGCTCAATTCTTTTGCGCAATTTACATCCAGGGGTTTAAGCGTTCTTTTGCTGTTGTACTCCCAAGAAAACCCTCTTTTTTTACCGCCAAAAAATACAATTTTCCTGTAGCATAATTCCAAACGAAGGTTAATTACAATTTTTTTCTTGTTGTGTAGGTAGAAAAAAAAGCAATTGTAACATGCTACAAAATGGTTTTTCCCGGGGCTCAATCTTTGGAATTTACATAGGGGTTAATTAAGCGTTGTTCTGCGGGCTTTTGGGTAAACCCCAAAAAAACCTTTCTTTTTCACCCCCAAAAAAAATTAAAATTTTTTCCTTTTAGCATAATTCCAAAAAAAAGGTTTTGTTAAAATTTTTTTCTTTGTTGTGTAGGTAGAAAAAAACGCAATTGTAACACGCTAAAAAGCTAGTAGTTTCAGCTGCCCCTTTTTTTTTCCCGAAATTTTCCCATCCGGGGTTTAAATTTAAAGCGTTTTTCTGCTGTTGTATTCAGAAAAAGGGAAACTTTGTTTTTCACCGCCACAAAAAAAAATTCTTTTAGCAAAATTTCATATCCAAAGGTTTAAATTTAAAGGCCTTTTTTGTGCTTTTATATTCATTTAAAATACCATTTTTTTTAAAGGGGCTTTTTCAAGTTTTTTTTTCCTCCCCCTTTGTGGGGGAAAAATTTTATACCCAAAGGGTTCCCCAAGTTTTTTGGGGGTTTTCTTTTGGGCGTCAAATACAGGGTGTGTATTTATCATATACAGTTTCTTCTTTCAAACAGTGTTGAAAAAAATTTTTAGAAAAAACATTTATGCGACGAGGAGGGGGACAGGCCCCTTCCCCCTGCGGGGTGGTTTAAGGCACAAAAAATCCTTTTAGCAGGTCGCAGCACAGCAAGGGGACGTCGAAAAGCGGGGTAAACCCGGGGGGCCCAAACAACTCCCCCGTGTCATCTAGGGCTGTGTACTGACTGGGAAAACCCAATGGTTTTGATTGGTTGACTAGGTCTTCCATCCCTCCCAAAAATGAAAATCTAAAAAACCCCAAACCCAAGGGTGTGGGGTGGGAACGTCAGACACAACCCTTAGTTGGCTTCCCCCGGGGGAGGGGGGAGCGGCCCTCACCTGTCCTCAACCCCCCTCTTTTCCCCCCCCCCACCCGGTTCCCTCACCCAGAGATTTTACTATGTGGTCTGGGTTTCGAAACCCACTATTTTGCGGGGGATGAAAAATTTTGAGGGGGAAAAGTCAGCAGCTATTTGGCAGCGAAAAATTTGGGGCCCCAATTTCCCCTCTTTTTGCAGTAGGCGGCAAAGTATAGATGTTGGAGTGGCAGGGGAAAGGGGTTTTTTTCATTTTTTGGGGAGGGGGTAAACCCTCTGCATACCAAGACCGGTGGGGGAGGACACCCCAGTAAAAATTGAAACAAAAATTTAGATGTGATGTGGGCCGCCCGCATTGGGAGCGGGTGAGGAAAAGGGCTTCATCATCGCCCGGGAAAAAGAGGGGGGTTAAAGCTTGCCCCGTGGGGCAGCGGGACCACCCAAGTGGGTCTGGGGGCCGGGTGAGTCAGCAGGTTACCCAGGGGGTGTGAGGGGGGGGGGCCCAAAGGGGGCCATGGGGTAAAAAACCCGTTCCCCAGGCCCAAAAAAAGGGTAGGGGCCCAACAGGGGCTCAGCGGGGCCCCGGGGCAAGCGGGGAAGTAGTCAAAGTGGGGGGGTTGGAGGAAAAAATCCGATACTGGGGGCTGTGGCAGTTTTTTTCCCTAGACACCGGGGGAGCCGAATAGGGGGTATATTTTGAATCTGTAAGCAAAAGGAAGAGGGGGGCCGGGGAGTAACGTTGGCACCAGGGGGCCCTGAAATCCAACACATGCAGCATCACCATCGGTGGCCGGGGGGAGAAAGGGGCTCAGTTTGTGGTGGCCCACCCTGCCGCCGAAAGCAACAGCAGCGGGGCGAAGGGGCCCAGGGGGCACGCATGCCTTTTGACCGTCAAGGCTCCACCCAACATTGCAAAAGGGAGTGTTTCTCTTTAAACATCATTTTCCCGGTCCAGATGCCCCCTGCTCCTCGTTTAACCCCAGGGCCCCCCAGCAGTGGGTTCAGCGAGGCGTTTTTGCAAAGAGACAACAGTATGCTTTCCAAAACCATCCTAAGGTGCGCAGCTGACCTTGACGTCCAAAATTGTTGGTATTGCAGTCCCTCCCTTTCCAAATGGTGGACCCCTGCACCATTCAGAGAAAATATTTCCTAGCCGAAATGGGAGAGTTCCAAGGGCCCTTTTTTCTTTTCCCAAAAAGGGGAGTACCAGCCCTTTATTTAAAAAAAGTAGAACGGGTGGGGGAAATCCTTAAGGGTTATCAGTTTGTTCCAAAGGGGCACGGGAAATGCGGGCCGGGTTTTGGGGCTGTAACTACGGTCGGGCCCAGTTCTTGTTTTACGGCCCCCCTGGGTGAATGTGCTTCCCGGGCCCCGGACACCAACAAAATTGGACAAGAAAACGCCCCTTTCTCCCCCCGTTGTCAAAACTGTGCTTTCCCGCGCCAAATCCGCCCCCTCTCCTCCACCCCCACCCCCAAACTCAGCCCCCAACCCAAATAAAGCCCCCTCATACCACATGTGTAGGGCACGCCCGGGGTACGCAGTTTTTAAACCTGGCTTGGGCCCCGGGAAAAGAAGTTTACACGGGAGGAAAATGCTCCGCGTCTTTCAGCAAGAAATCGATGTTTTTGGTTTACGGCCCAATGCTAAACGGAAAACCCCCGGGGACAAAACAATGGGGGGGGAAAAAATGGGGGTCCGGCTGCACCGAGGAGGGATGGGGCCTGCCCCCCTGCATGGAAAAAATGTTCAAACTGGTTGTGAAAAGGTTCCTGAAGTTTTCCCCGATCTTTAGCAGATTCTGAAAAAGGCCAGGAAATGTGCGGGAACCCTTTTTCCTTCGTACAAAGCCAAAGGGAACCCCCTCCTCGAGTTGCAGCGGCAAAACGGCCTCCCCCCAAACCCCACTCTGATATGCGTTTTTTTCCTCCCGTTGGAATTCCCGCCTGCACATTTTGGACCGGCCTTTTTTGAAACCCGAAAAGGGGGCTTTTAAAGATTTTTTTTATGATCCAGGGAGACAGGAAAAAGTACTCCCCCGTGTAACTTTTTATTCAAACCAAATGGTAGCTCAAGGGGGGACACCTCCCTTTGTTGAGGCCTTTCGAGGAGGCGACGTTTTTTGTCAGTCGCCGGACTATGGGAAAGAAAACGTCATTCCACTGGGTTCATGTCCCCGGAAAAGATGCTGAAAAAACGGGCTGGGCGGGGGACTGGAGACGTGGCGACTTAAAATCTCGGGGGCCCCATGAGTCCAGTTTGGGGCGGGAAAAAAGGAGGGGAGGGGGGAGGAGGAGGAAATTTGGGCAGAAACATAGTTGGTGAAATTTAGTGGTTTTCTACCCAGGTGAAAAAGAGGAGGAGCAGGAGCAGCTGGAGGGGTGGGGTGGAGATTAGGGAAGGAGGCAGTTTACCCCAAGAACCCTGGCGTATACAGTGGAAATGGAGGGCAGGGAAAACCCCCCGGGGTCACTTTGCGATGGCCCCCAGCATTTTCATTTACCTGGCTTGTGAAGCCCAAAAATTTTTAGATCCGGCGAGGGATGAAATTTGGCTCTCCCCCTATTTGGCCCTCGCTACCCCGGGCCAAAAAAGGGAGCCCCTTTTTTCCCCCGCTATTGAGGGGGGAAAAACAAAAATCAAATTCCCTTTGGGGGAAAACCTCGTAATCAGTTGGCCGCTGCCTATGTGCGGGCCCTCGTCCCCCCTTGACGGTCTGACCGGGGGGGGGGGTTTCCCCAGGCTCCGTTACTTTTGCGCGGCGCTGGGGGAAGGTGGGGGGGGGTTTGGGCAGTACCAGCTCCAAACTGCCCGTAAACCCAAAATTGAAGTCAGTTTTGGGGCTTCTTCCACCCGCCTAGTGAGGAGGGTAGTCGCCAGCCGCGCAGGGAGCGGACCGGAAACAAATCCCCGGGAAACCCAAAAGGTGGGGGCCCCACTTGGACAGCACTCTTTCCACCCCATTAGGAAAATCCGCTGTACTAATGGGGAAACCCCAAAAAGGATGTGTGGCCGCCCAAATTTCCCAGTTTGCAGTGGGAAAGAATGTCCTGCCCCGGCCCAGTAGTGTGGCATCAGAGCGGGGGGTTCTGTGCCCGGGGGGGGGGCCATCGTTTTGCCCAAGGAGGGAAACCCCCTTTTCCACCGGGGGAAAAGTGGAACGACCCGACCTTTGTCAAGAGGAATCAGGCGGGAACGGCCAGGGTTTCCCCCACACCAATGCCCTTTGGCGTCCGACTAATCAAACCTTGGAAAGCCTCACCCAAACGTGAGAAAAGAGTCGGGTTCAAAATACCCGGGCCCCAGCCACTATTTTGATGCCGCCACCCCCCTGTTTCCCCCCATCTGCTGACAGTTTTCTCCCCTCTGCCAACATCCCTTTTAAACCCCGGGGCCCGGAAATTTTCCACCCCCTCCCCACGTGTCAAATTTTGCCACTGTCTGACCTATGTGCCCGCTGTGGCTGCGGCCCCTGACCCCCACACTGTGCTTTTTCCCACTCTGTGGCCCCACTCCCGTTTTTTGCCATCCTCCGAATTCCCTTATGCCCCCTGTCTGACCCCATGCTGCCGGGTGCCGTTTACCCTTTCACCTGTGTCAAATTTTCCCAAATCTGTGGCCTCTCCTGGTTTTTTTCCCCCTCCAAGGGAAAGTCATTGTGCCCCTGTTTTGACCTCAAAGCTGCTGCGTGGCTGCCCGCCCTGACCCACATACTGTGTCATTGTGCCCTTTTTTCTGACCTCAGCTGGGTGCTGTGGTGTGCCGTGGGGCCTACACACTGTGTCATTGTGCCCCTGTTGAACCCCATGCTGCTGTTTTGGGGTGCCCGCTGTGACCAATACCCCACTGGGGTCATTTTGCCCCCTGTCGAAAACCCCATGTGTGCTGCCGTGACCTTTTTTTTTTCCCCCCGGGGTCCCTTTTTGCCCAAATGTTTACCTAAAGAAGCTTTCTGCCAAAGACCTTCACACTGGGGTATTGTGCCCCTGTCTGACCTAAAGCTGCTCCTGGTGGCCCCGCTTCCCCGTGACCCCCACCCCACTGTGTCAATTTTGCCAAATGGTTTGCCCCCATTTTGCTGTGTGGTGCTTTTCGGGGACCTAACCCCTGTGTCATTTTGCACTGTCTTTTCCTATGCTGCTGCTGTGGCTGTACCTTTACCTACACCCCTGTCATTGTGCCAAATGTCTTTCTCCCCTGCTGCTCTTTTGGGGTGCTGCCTGTGACCTACACACTGTGTTTTATTGTGCCCTGTTGACCTCATGCTGCTGCTGTGGGGTGCTGTGACCTACACACTGTGTCATTGGTTGGGCCCCAAAGTCTGACCTCATGCTGCTGCTGTGGCTGCTGCTGTGACCTACACACTGTGTCATTGAGCCACTGCCTGACCTCATGCTGCTGCTGTGGCTGCTGCCTTGACCTACACACTGTGTCATTGTGCCACTGTCTGACCTCATGCTGCTGCTATGGCTGCTGCTGTGACCTAGACACTGTGTCATTGTTCCACTCTATGGCCTACTCCTGTTTTTGCCACCTCCAGAATGTCATTGTGCCACTCTCTGACCTCATGCTGCTGTGGCTGCCACCGTCACCTCCACACTCTGTCACTGATGTTGCCACCTGAGCCCTCAGTTTGTTTTTTTCCAGCTGTCGCTCGCATGACTTTATCAGGCTACATTCCCCCTTCAGTTTTTTGGTCAGTTTTGTCCTCTTAAGTGCCCAGGGAATTTTATAGCGATTCTAAGAGCGGCGGCAGTCATGTGCGTGTCATACTAAAACACAACATTGTATGAAGACCAAACCAAGCTCCCTCTGCATATTTAAGCATGGCACAACGTTCTACAGCACCATGCAGGGTCTGTGCACCCTGGAAATAGCTGTTTTTTAACGTGATTTGTGCCGAAGTAATTCGGAACGAAGTTATTTTTTGCCGAGAAATTCGGCGAAGTGAACGAAACGAATTTCGGGAAATTCGCCAATCTCTAGTTATAGTGTTATTTAATTTAGAAAGTGATGAGGTGTGTGAACAAGGGAACATGTCCAGATGGATATTTTATGTGGGCTGGTAGGAGTCTTGTGCCAGGGCTTCTTTTCAGACTCAGTCTGATTTCAGTGATTACAGTATGAAGCAAAATGTCATTTTCCATGCTTTACGTCTGCTTCTAAATATTGGCCAGCATTAACCACTGATGAATAAAGTAACCAAAACAGGGTACAAACATAATGAATAGTGATAAGCGATTGTGTCTCAGTAATTAGCTGCACCTGTTAATTTTTCCCAGGTAGCATATAGGCCAGAGATGCCTGCTACTGGGTTCAGTCTAGTCCAGCCATTGAGCTGTGATCATGGTCCAAAAACTGTCCTGTTTTTTGAGAAAGTAATGTCCCATTTTTTTGTATGTGTAGGATCTGTTTAACAGAAACTTTGTAAGCATTTTCATGACAAATTAATCCTATGCCATTATAGTCTATTGGTGACATGCCACGGTTGAAAAGCTCAAGACGTATACTGTCAATGGATAGCTGTGATGAATGCCATACTTTATCATGTGTCATCCATAGGGTAATATGGTATCTCTCTAATGGATGTGTTTATTTAAGAATATCATTGAAAGAAATGGCACAGTAAGTTCATTCTTCATTTTTTGCAGTATACACTATTTACATGAGACAGATAGAAGATAAAAGGAGATTTTCAGCCTCTGCTTGACAATGGAACTCTAAGTACACGTTGAGCATGTATATCTGGAGAGTTCCTGACATGCCTGCTAAATGTAGAGTAAAAAACATGATGTGAACACTCCTTACTTCTGTAACAATATACAGCCGATATTTCTATCAATATTTTTTTTGCTTATAACATTTTAAATGAAGCACTTAACATACTGTAAGAAACCAATTAAACAACCAATAAATTATGTTACTTTCAATGTAGAAAATTCATGTCTATTTATGACATCTCTCTGGCATGAAGTAGGAAAATTACATTTTGTAAATTATCTTACAGTTAATCAAACTCTATGAGTTGTCATATAGTTTAAATTTATCATATTTGCATATAAAAAAAGAACATTAAGATAAATTAGCATTGTGTGGATAAATTGGAGCAAGATATTGTAAAAGTCTTTGGAATCTTGGAAAGTTTCTATTATTATTAGGTACCTCAGTTCTTTACATCATTTTTTTTTAATTAGAAGGTCTACATTCCACATTTAAAGGTTCATCTGTGGAGATGAATTATAAGAGTTTCAGACTGAATTATATAAATGACCCTTTCATTAAGGCTGTTACATGGGTAAACGTGACAAGGGTTAGGATTGAGATCAACTAATATGGCATTCAATGAGAGCATTATAAATCTATAAGAAGAAAACTTCCCTCTTATGGCATGTCCCCATGGCACGGGTTTTCAGACGTTTTTTCCGACGGTTTCCGGTTTTGCAGACCGTCTGAAAAACCGGCCGACAATGAGCACAACGGGCTCCCGCCTGGCGTTTTTTTCGCCCGCGGGGCGCCTGCAAAACATTCTACAAGCACATTCTTCCGTTCAGTTTTCGGACTTAATATGTGCAAGTGAATATGAAAGAGGAAGGCTTTTCTCCGCTCATCGACCGGTATTTGTCCCTTGCCATGGGGACGCAGCCTTAGTGGTGTCTATAGACAGTCAAAATGTTATCATATAGTGACATGGCTAGATGAAAACAGAGATTTGGGAAAAAGGATTATTCAAGACAATCTTTATCTATGCTAGAAAATTATAAAAATAATAGAAAATAAAAATATAAAATAGAATATAAAATATAGAAATAATTGAAAATTACAGTGAAACTAATCACTTCACTTCAAATATACCATTTAACCCTTTTACAGCCCTAAGCCACTACAGAGTATAGCATTAAACTCTACTGGCACCATAGTTTATTGAGTACTGTTAATGAGGTATGCTTATGCAATAGGTACTATGGCTGTCTTTATATAGGTTTTTATTTATGTACTGTGTAGCTGTATTATGCATTTGAACGATATCTCAGTATTACCCATGTCGGTTGCTTAAAACGGATGTAGCAAGTTTAACTTGACCATGTGATATTGAGACTTTTTGGGCCACATGTATGAAAACTGTTTAGGTCTAAAACTCACTTTTTTGCCCATAGTAACCTATGGCCAGAAAATTGAGTTTTAGACCTAAACAGTTTTCATACATGTGGCCATTTGTGTTATCCGCTCTTATCTTTAAACAAAAGGCATTGAAAAACATTCAAAAAGTTAAGCTAATGTTCAGTTTAGAATCTATGCTGTTTTATAATTCAAATTTAGTTTTGTACATCTGTATGCCCCATTAGTGATATATTTGGAATTTATCCAGGCATATGCTTTACCATTTCTGTAGATTTCTATCGGCCAGACAGATTCATTTATTAAATATTAGATGCATTCAACTGTGTACAAAATTATTACTACTATGGAGTGTGTACTTCATAGACATCCACACTGTTGACTAAAATATATGTGTTGCTTCTTATTGTAATAATCTTACACTTCTGTACTTTTTTTGGTTTCAGATATGAAAGAAGAGAATAATTATCGTACATACTCGAGTATAAGCCGACCCGAATATAAGCCGA
Source organism: Phyllomedusa bahiana (assembly GCA_025379985.1). NCBI lineage: Eukaryota > Metazoa > Chordata > Amphibia > Anura > Hylidae > Phyllomedusa > Phyllomedusa bahiana. The sequence goes on along the minus strand of JAODAL010009319.1, from coordinate 8,553 downwards.
GGCACCTACTTTTGCCACAAAAACCGGGAAAGCTTATTGACTCGAGTATAAGCCTAGGGTGGAAACGCAGCGGCTACTGGTGAATTTAAAAAATAAAAACAGATACCAATAAAATTACATAGGCAGTTTAATGTCCCCCATAGGCAGGTATAGACAGTTAAGGTCCCCCATAGGCAGTTTAATGCCCCCCATAGGCAGATATAGGCGGGTATAGGCAGTTTAATGTCCCCCATAGGCAGGTTATAGGCATGTATAGGGAGTTTAATGTCCCCCATAGGCTGGGATAGGCAGCTATATGTCCTCCTAGGCAGGCTATAGGCAGGTAATTACCCGCATAGGCTGGTTATAGGCAGGTATAGGTCCTCATAGGCAGGGTATATACAGGTATAGGTCCTCCTAGGCAGGCTATAGGCAGGTATAGGTCCCCCTAGCAGGTATAGGTAGGGTATAAGCCCCCCTAGCAGGTATAGGCAGGGTATAGGCAGGGATAGGTCCTCCTAGGCAGGGTATAAGCAGGCATAGGTCCCCCTAGCAGGTATAGGCAGGCTATAGGCAGGTATGGGCAGGCTATAGGCAGGTATGGGCAGGTATAGGCAGGCTATAGGTCCCCCTAGCAGGTATGGGCAGGCTATAGGCAGGTATGGGCAGGCTATAGGCAGGTATAGGCAGGCATAGGTTCCCCTAGCAGGTATAGGAAGGCTATAGGCAGGTATAGGTATGGTTTTAAAACAAAAAAAACACTTACCTGGCTCCCCGCTGCTCCGTCCCTCGCTGCTCCGCCTCCTCACTGTCCAGCCTCCCGCACGCTCTCCTGCATCTTCTCGGCACAGGCAGGTGATGTCATCAGGCCGCGCACGCTGATGACACACGCTGCCTGTGCCGGAAACTCCGGATGACCGCGAGTCTGCGGCCGCCCGGAGTCCACTGCGGAGCAAGGAGCGCTCGCTCTCTGCTCCGCAGTGGTATCTCTTCTCCTGCATGCGCTCCGGAGGAGTCGCATGCGGTGGAAGAGATCGCTGACAGCGCCTGGGCCACCGCAGTGCCTGGACGCTGTCAGGTACTCGCCATTCAGTTATATGCGCTTCCTGAGGAGGCGTCCCTGTCGGCACTCGGGACATCGCAGCGCCCGAGTGCCGACACTGACTCGAGTATAAGCCGAGGTCGCATTTTTCAGCACATTTTTTGTGCTGAAAAACTCGGCTTATCATCTTGACAAACTCGGTTTGACATCTTTTACATGGTTCAAGGGGACGGTTCTGCCTGTGGTTTGTGGATTCGCCCGTCCTTCTCAACTATTGATATGCACATCTTTCGCACGAAAACCGGGCGGAAGAATGAACATGTTCTAAGTTTTTAGGAACGCCGGCAGTGTAAAAACTATCCAGCAGAAAATCCATGCAGTGTGTTAACTACTGCACATATCTTCTATTTAAATCAATGTAAAAGGTTGACAGTCGGTTTACAGACGGTTTTCAGATCCAAAAAACCATCTGTAAATCCGAATGAAAACCAGTGAAGTGGGGACGGGCCCTTATGGTTTTGATTCAGGTAGAGCTGGTTTAGCATGACCCGAATAATGCTGGCAGTGCCAGGACAAGTGTGCAGCCAATCACTTGCCGTCTTACTGAAAGGAAAAAGGAAGTGTTTGCGATCAATAAGTGTTATACTTACTTTTATCTGACAGAAAAAGTCTCGTGATTAGTCATATGATTTTCTTGCTATTATCAGTAAAATTTGGATCAGTATAAACCGGGCCTGCTTGAATCCAATGCTCAACACTAACCTTAAGCTATATTTAGATGACGGCTACAAGAGCATTAAAGGTTTCCTTCTATTTTTACATATTGCCATTAATGTAGGTATGGGTGGTGGTTTATGTCCATTTTCAGCTCCTGATATAATCTATAAATGCTGCAATTGATAGTATCATATAAATATCCATTCTTATATTATACTTTCATGTCCTTCTTCCATATGCTAGTTGGTATAAACTGAATGGTGTGACCAGGCGGGAGTGTACAACCAGTGTAATGTTTAAATACGCAACTAAAAAACAAAAAAAGATTGAGCTCACTGTTGATTTTCTTCTCTTGTCTACAGATTTCTTGCCCAAAGCTGATATTTCTCTGTTTGTCAACATTATAAGCATGAAATTCACACCTGGCTAAATAGATTATAAAGAGACTCTTGGGTCTCTTTGCAAACAGCTAATTGGCTAATTACAGCATGCTTCATTTCTGAAGTCCAAGCTGAACGGGCATCAATAGAAAATAGATTGCTTCTTATCACTTGTACGTATTGCAGGACACAACAGATTTCTGTATAAAATCATGCAGTTGTTTTCATAGCCAGTACTCAAAAGAGGCAACAATATAGCAAGTTATTCCCTAAAACATTGTATGTTATAAAAATGTATTCAGCATCTGGCCTGTTTAAGTCGTTTACATCACAAATGCAGTGCTTATGGAAAGATTTATTCGGCATAGAGTACTTTCTGCTGAGCTATACTGTATATTGTAATCTGGACCTCATTCAGAATATACTGTGCAGACATAGGCAATAGCAATGTAAAGTATTGGTGCCTGAATTTACTTTTTCCTTTGGTAGACTGTCAGGGGCATGCGAATAAATATAGTTAAATACCATGAAAGTGCTCAAATTATCTAAGAGTTAATCTATTTCACAGAGACTGTGAGTGTTTACTGTTACCTCTGCACTATTCTCTGCTGATCTAATCGACAAGCCGCGTTTTTGTCTTCTTGATGACTGGTATCCTAATTGGTCTGCCCATTACTCATCTTCCTTTTCTGGTCCTTTGTGACAACACATTGCCATGGTAACTAGTAGAAACCAATGGCATCATAGAGTGAACCACTATTTACAGTCCTGGTGCCTCCTGAATGAATGATAACATAATTGTGATGCCCATTAAAAACCTTTCTATCCTACAACATTGGTTCTCTGTCACAATGCATTTCCAAGGTAACCAATGGAACTCAAAGACGACATATGGTGGCTGACCATATACATTCAGACTATTCTGTCAATCATTGTCCAAACTACAGAGTTCTCTCCTAGCTTTCTTGCATCTAGCATTGGTTTGTGTTGTCCTCTAGTGTTGGCTTAAGTTTGACTATGAATTTATGTGATTTGATTTATGTCGGTCTTAATAAATTTTGGCTAAAATCACCACCCCAAAAAATTGACCCTAACCCTAAGATTATGTTCACACGGCATAATGTCGGTCTGTACTTTGGCACATAACTTGCACTTTAATATGCCCGAAGTATGGGCTGACATCACAGCAATTCATATCTCTCATTGAGAGCTATGATTACCTGTTCTTTCCCCCAGTGCACAATACGCACCCAGAGAAAGAACTGACATGTCAATGAGATGAATGACAGTCAGTGAGAGGCTTCAGAGGTACGTGCTGGCTAGCGTGTCCCTCTGAAGCTGTGGGTCTATAGTGATGTGCTCAGTATGAAAAAAGAAACAATTACTAACTCTAACCCCTTAAGGACACAGCTTTTTTTTTTTTTTTTTGGTTGACACGTTCATTTTTTTCCTCCCCGCCTTCCAAGAGCCATAACTTTTTTATTTTTCCATCTACACAGACATATCTACATAGAGGGCTTTTATTTTTCAAGACAAAATGTACTTTCTAATGGTGCCATTCACTGTACTATAGTATATACTAGGAAACTGCAATGAAATTCTAAGTGGGTCAAAAGTGAAAAAAAGACATACTTGTGCCATGTTTGTGGGATTTTGATACGATTCTGGCAATACCAAGTAAGTAGCGTTTGCTTTATGCTATAGTACTGTAAAAAAATTTAAAACCTTTACCATTTTTTAAATTTGCGCTGCAGTGTCACTTTCTGTGATCAATAACTTTTTTGCACATCCACTCACAGACCTGAGTGAGGGTGCATTTTTTGGATATAGATACAAGTTTTGTGATCACATTTATTCAAATTTTCAGGGGACCTGAAATGACCAAAAAAAAACACAATTTTGGCATTTGGAATTTTTTCTTCTGCGGTGTGCAGCGTATTGGATAAATGTTATATTTTAATGGATCAGACTTCTTCATGCGTGGTGATACCAATTATGTTTAACTTTTTATTACTTATTTATTTTTATTTGTACACTTTTAAACTTTGAGTCCCCCTAGGGAGATTTATATGTAGGGAGCGCAATCATGCGTATACCTGTTTGTATTGTATAAACAACACTAAAGGGTGTGCAAAGAGGCAGGAAGTAGTAAAACGAAAAACATGACAATGACTGAAGCCTTCACAAAACTTTCAGCCACCGTGTTAAAGCGGTTTTGCCACCATGTAATGTTGACGTGGGAACCTCCAAAATAGGTATTTAATCACTTTTCTAAATATATGTGATTACAAAAAGTGAAAACTCTGAGAGCTACAGCATTTCTCAATCCTCCTTAGTTACCTCAATGCTTTCCCTAGTCACGACCCAGGAGCTGACAGGCCGCACTTGCGTGAATCACTTCTTATCTGATGACAGGCAAAATGAATGAGCTTTTAAGGCACCGGGTAGAGAGTGCAGTCTGAGGTTGTCTTGCTGTATTGAGAATCCACTCTTGTACTGTTTATTATTTCACTTAAGTTTTGAGACGCTCCCTTGGATTCCTCACTCCCCACTCGCCCCCACCCTCTCTCCCCTGCAGCTTCATGACTCAGCACAAAAGCAGGATGCATACAAATCATGCTGACAAGAGCTAGGTAAGTGCGTCTTGGCAAATCCCCTTTAACTGATTGGGGTCCCAAAGAGTAAGGAACGGTGAACGGCACCACTTCTCATACATTTAATTGCCGCGATCGCCGCAATGTCTATTAAGTTAAACAGCAAGGAATGGAACTGGCTTCATTCTGCCCTGCTACCAGTGGGTGTCAGCTGCAATTAGCAGCTGGCACCCGCTGCCTGTGCAGCTTCAAAGCCCCATAAGTTTATGTCCAATGTCATTAAGGGATTAAAGGGGTTTTCTCACCAAAAACATTGCCTTTCAAAAGATGAGGCACCTAAGTCAGTTGGCAATAGGAAGTCATTCAAAAAGTCATAACAGTTATCCAGAAATCCTGTCCCTAATCAGTTCAAACTGGACCTTCAGTCTGGTTAGTGACTGTTCACCCTGGTTGTCACTGATTGGTTGCCGGCAGATCCCTTGTCATGTTGACCTCTCCCATGTTTAAAACATTGGAAGCGTGCATTTTGGCACCTGCTCCGGGAAGTTCTTTTCTTCCCTGTCATCTCCTCCTACTTCATTGCTTGGGAATTGAATAACAGCAACGCTGTAGCCATGAATTAATTTACAACATCACTACCATCCAATGCAGGTGCATTTTATTCAATGAGCGGTTAAGGCAAGAAAGGAATCCCTTGAAAGCACAGTGCTTGTGTTATCAGAATGATTAAGTGTTAAATCGTGAGCGAGCACGCATGCAGAGGGATAAAAAGAGATGAAAGGCTATGGTAAGAAAACCCCTTTAACAGTAGGGTTAGGGTTGGGCTTATAGTTGATGTAGGTTTAGAGAAAAAAAATTGTGTTTGAGACATTCTAAACCAGAATTTTTTCATAAGTTCAATCTAACCAGTATCCAACTAAACAGGGACCTATTTAAGCAACACTAGGCTCTACGCTGCATATGATTTCTATTATCCCTTTTTGATTTATGTCCTGTTTCGGTCCTGTTTTCCAGTAGCAAATCTTAGTTATATTTTTTGCATAGTGTAACAGTGGTGGTGTGGATTCACTAGACTACCGCAAGTGGTGGTATTAGCCGCGTCAGGGAGCAGAGTCTAAGGAGTCCCTCAGTATTCTCCAGAGCCAACCACAAGGCTTAGGATTATGTGGCGGGAGACTCTCAGGTCACTACCTCTGACATGACTTGCTTGGGTGGTAGTCAGGTGTGCATGGTACAGAATCATAGACAGATGTAGTCAGGGACAGGCAATATTGTCATTGCATGCAGCAAGCAACATGGTCAAAGTCACTGGCAGAGGTTCAGGTACACGGGCAGGAAACACAATCTTATCGCAGGCTTTTGCTGGGGCACGGATATCAAAGATCTTGGTGGGAAGTCAAGAAGTGGAGACAAGCTATAGCTTCAGCACCTGGCAATTGGCCAATTATTGGCACGCTGGCCCTTTCAAAGACCTAGCACATGCACACCCCAGGAAGCAGGGACATGTGCGCAGTCACACAGCAGAGTCGCGCAGAGAAGCAGGAGCTGGGAGAGGTGAGTATGCTTTGGCAGGGACGCGGAGGATTATGAGCACATCCACGGCCTGGTGTGGGGCCATGGCGTGACGCAGGACACAAAGTTTAATTCTGTCTTCTTCTTCTGGTCAGCACTTGTCTGTCATGTGACATATAGCTTTTGCATTTTGAGCCTACTCTAGTCTGCTGATTACAGTTGATACTGAATCACAATTCACAAATTCATATTTAAAGTTTCTACTTCCAGACAGCAGCTATCTTTAAGATTATTCTGAGAGCTACTTAGCTACTTACTTACTTTACTTGATAATGTACATACACTACCAAACTTGTCTTATTACAGAGGTACCACTATTAGGGTCTGTTACACATACATTACTGTGTTGCCATCATTTGTAACCAAAACTCTTGTTTGTGAAAGGAAGTTACAATTTCTATTTCGAATGGCTTAGGCTATGTCCACGCTGCACATGATTACGATCGTATCTCCGGCGCTTTTCGTTTTTTTAAAAGCGCCGGAGATACGATCGTCAGTGTGGTGCCATAGACGGCAATAGAAAAGACGAGTTGCTGTCTACACAGCTCGTCTTTTCTCTGCCCGTCTTTCGGCAGCGGCGTATTATACAACATGTTGTATAATACGCCGGTGCTTCTCGTCTTCTTGACGTCTTCCCATACAATGCTATTGTATGGGGGGCGTCGGGAAGACGAGAAGCGGCCGCGGCTTTTGCACAAAGCGTGACAAAAGCCGCGGTACTTCATAAGAGAAAGAAAGGACACTTTAAGGGCCGTTTTTTCTCTGATGCAGTGCAGACATAGCCTTAGACACTGAATTGTGGTTGTCTTGTAGAGCAAAAAATTATAAAACTAAAGAGAATTGAAGGGGTTTCCCATTACAGAAATTTAATGCATATTGCCAGGAATGCTGTGTCTGCTTCATTCTCAGAATCGGTAGATTTGTAGTCATCAGCAACCACCAATTTTCAGAAAAAGGGACCAGTGCCATGACCCCTTCATTCTAATGATAAGGTGGTCCTGGAAGAAAAGCTCCTAGTGATCAGAAAGTGATGACCTAGCCTAGCATTATGCTATAACATTTTATAATGTGAGACCCCTTTTTAGACATAAGACAATCTTTACTTATCAGTATAGGACAACATTGTCAGAGATTTCTCAGTCAAAACTGTATAGTAAACTAGAACTATTATCCATCTGGCTGTATACTAGCTTGTGCTCCTGGACCAGTATTGCATGCATTATGCCTGTCTCTGTTGCTACATGTTCTCTGCTATATGCAAATGTAAAATGCTATCAGTGCTAGTAAATGATGTCTTCAGCAGATTAGGTCACTTGCTTACTGTTTTCGAGTGTTAAACAATCCATCAAGCACCATAAATAAAGTGGGAAAACTGAATAATTCAGCGATTCATTAGTGAAGTGTTTGGTAAGCAATGGGAATGTGTTCATATAAATGTAATTTTTTAATTAATTAAATAGATTACAGAACTCTGTACAATGGTTTGCAATAACCATCTTTCCCTTCGCGTAATAAAAAGCTATTCGGCTAAGATTAATATGCTTATTGAAACGTGTAAGCACATTTTAAAAAGAAACACTTTATGCTGGAGTTATTATCATTAACCTCTGCCTTAATTGGGAAAAGTAATGCCAATTAGCTTTTTGTCTTTTGCAGTTTTTGTCTCATTGTTCCGATTCGTTGCAACAAATTTGTCTGCTAAAAAGAAAATGTACATTATGGCAGCATGGTAGATCCAATTAAAACCACTTTGTGAGAAGTTTCAAGGTAAATATTTACACTAGTGGTTAGTTTAACAACTGGAACTCATGAAATCTGTGAAAACCCTTTTCTTAATTTTCCTAAATAAATAATAACTTCCTTCTGCAAGCAAACCTCATGATTTCACTAATTTTGTCATTCATAGTACTTACATTCTATTTATTCCATATTCTTTTTCATCTATGCTAAAATGGAGCATTTGATTACAGAATGTCACATGTATGTGATAAATGATTCACAAAATTGACCCGGTACCACAATGCTTCCATAACATTGGCAGGTAGGGTTGACTATACTACATATCAATCAAATATAATTTTCCAGTTTGCCTGTATTCTCAATGGGTATCTTCTATCAAGTACTATACAGCTTTACTCTGAAAAAATGACCTTTATGTGCAAGACTAGAATAAGACACCTCCTATTATGCATATCAATGTAGTTAAATTACTTTAATCTGTATTGTATATGAATAATTTAACATACATTGTAAGATGTAGGTTGAAAAG